>JAVQJF010058169.1:0-37034 GCA_036023855.1 Gadopsis marmoratus
TTTACAGAAGTGCCCTCTATGCCTTTTTAAATGAATCTCAACACCAGCAGATATTTGATGACAAGCGGTCAACAGGGCTGTGAGTAACACGAAACTGTGCCGATTCTTCTCATTGGCAGGAGGACATGTCCTGGTTTTCCAGCCCCGTGTACAGCCGCTATTGGCAGCACTACCAGCAGGCGATGGCCTGGCACCAGCGACACAAGCGCGCCTACCGAAAGGCCTTGGCGGCCGCCCACGGCCCCAGCTTCCACCAGGGGCCACATCCCAGCAGCCGCCGCCGGCGCTATGCAGACTGGCACGCGAGAGAGCGAGACGGGGACGAGGGGAGCAGCTCGGACAGCGAGATCGAGTGCGACGTCAGCAGCATGGAGATCAGCGAGGAGCTCCGGCAGTACTTCGCCCAGACAGAGAAGCACAGGGAGGAGCTGAGTAAGCGGACTGTCTCCGGTCTTCTCCCACCTCGATCACTTAACCAGTAATCATTTGTTTTGCCGAGGGCTGTTATAACTGTAATCGGGTATCGTTTCAGTTGGTATAAACGTGAAGAGACTGCCTGCCGTGTGTCTAAACATAATCTGCCTGCCCGTCCTTGCAGAGAAACAGCAGCAGATGGAGGCCGAGCAGCAGGACAGCTACGTGCCGGCCGACCAGGACCTGCACAGCGTCTCCTGGCGAGGCAGCGCGGGTCCTCCCTCCGAGCGACCTGGCGAGAGACGCGGGGCAGAGATGAAGAAGCTGTATGGCAAGGACGCGGCCAAGATCCTGGCGATGGAGGCGGCAATGCAGCTCACTTTCGACAGAAACTGTGACCTCAAACAGCCCAAATACTGGCCTGTTATCCCGCTGAAGCTGTGACAGCTGTGGGGCAGAGCTGCAAACTGTTTGATTTGGAGGAAATCCCTGCTCTGATCGCCCGGTGAGACAGCAGCTTTGTCATGAGATGGATGGCGGCTGTCGAGGCTGCTAATGTTAGTACTAATGGTTTGGGTTAGAAGTTATTTGAAGCACAACAAAGTTGCATAAATTAGCTGAGCTTCTGCGTCTGCCAGACGTGTCGCTCGCCTGTCAGCTGATGCTCCAAATGAAAACGTGATGATTTTGATGTTTGCACGTATTGGATTATTTTTAACTCCGGATCATGCAACAATATCTTATATCCAGGAGGCTGAACGGTTTTACCTCTCATTACTTTTGTCTCTTGATTTCAACACAAAGAATAAAAATGTGTGTCAGCTGAGGGTCAGGTACAGTGAAACTACCCCTGGAGGTGATGTAAATATATTCAAATAACATGCGCCTGGGCGTCTTCTCCTAATCTGCTTTTGTTTGCCCTGTAGCTTGGTGGTGTTGCATGCTGCTGCAGCAGCTCTTCTTATGCCTGTCAACATTGTTTAACCAACAATAACATTTCCAAACATTCCCGCATGGCTGCTTCCGATATTCCACTTTTCAACACACAAAGAGCGATTTGTTCTTCTAAACGGCACCTCTGATTCTGACGTTTCCCCTGTTTCAAAGCCATTCATGTGGTTTTTCAGGAGGGACGTTGCCTGTTCTTTTACCTCGTGCTGACATCACTGTGCACCCCCCTTTTGTTTTAGACTGAGGGATATGTATTTTTAAATAAATTCTGTTTATAATAAAGTGTTTCATGTCCGTATCAAACCTGCTTGGTCAGTGGTGATTTCTTAGTACCTCTCTGTGTAATGGGAATCTGTTGTACATTTCTACATCCATAATGTGTTTCAATTTAACATCTTTACACTTGATTGCTAGTTTTGAAAGTTTCGGTTTGCCTTTAGCAAATTATGCCGTAAACGGTGGAGGAAGTACTCGGATCCTTGAGTAAAAGTACCACTGCAACAATGTAAAAATACTCCCATTACAAGTAAAAGTCCAGCATCCAACATCTACTTAAGTGAAAATACAGAAGTATTATCACTAATCTATCATACGTATATATATTATTATTATATATGACATTATGAGATTGTTAATGAGCAGCATTTTGCTGTTGTAGCTGCTCAAGGTGAAACTAGTTTTAACTACTTTATATACAATACAGTACGGTAGTTTAGTCCTGTGATTCTCAACCTAGGGGTCAGGCCCCCTCCAAAGGGTCACAAGGTAAACCTGAGAGGTAGTGCGATGATTAATGGGAGAGAAAAGAATAAACAAAGTTCTACACTAATTTCTATTCATTATTCATGCTTTTCTTTAATCTTTGATTTTTTGTTAAAACATTTGACCTCCCGAGTCTCAAACAGCATTTTAAATGAAACCATCTGAGACAAGAAAAAGTCTGGAAACCCCTGTTAACCAGTAACTATGGCTGCCAACTAATGTAGTTCAGTAAAAAGAACAAATACTCCCTCTGAATGAAGTACAAGTACCTCAAGCTTCTGTTATTGTATTTTTATAGCAGTATCCAATAAGGACTCTTGCAACGTGTGTTGGATTAAAGAAGTCTGATCCATTTCTAGCCCCAACTGTGACGTCACCCCCCCCCTCACACACACACACACACACACCCTCCCCCGATTCCAAAACGGGACGTCCAGTTTGCGTGCAGCCCCCCTCCAAACAACCTGTGGACATCATCTGGGAATTAGCAGTTTCACCGGGAGCTGATAGAATGGGTAGGTGAGCTGCTCTCTGTGTTTTTATGCACACTTTCGATTACAGCATTAATGCAAGAACCCGGGTCACTTTTAGATCCGTTTCTTTCTGTTGGTTTCTTGATATCTGCAGGCACCTTGTCTGGCTGTTGCTGGCTCTAATTTGCATGTCTGCTGGTAAAGGCTCAAGGGCAAAATGTGACCTCCTCAGCCCGCTGACTTTCTCTGGTTCTTGCACGCTTTTTTTTCTGTCAGTTAACAGCAACATTATCATTTGCTTTTGGACATCATGGGACAGTTTTGCCCCCATTCAAATTTCTCCATAATTTAGCCGCAACACTGTGTGCGAGTACCTCTTTATGCTGTTGGCTTCTTTTACACTGATTGATGTCAAACTGTGCCAGCAGCAGGAAAAAAATCTCACAAAAATAAAATGCATGTAGCCCGGTGCAGTGTGTGTTTGTGTGCAGCACACACAAAGAAATCCCATGGCAGGGTTAACAGCTTTTAGAGATTAAACCAGGAGCAAGCTTTTCGGCAAATTATACAGGTTACATAGATGCGAGTTTCACCTGATTATTCACAACAATTCAGGCCTATAGTGCAGTGTCATGGGCCAGTCATTTGGGATGTTTTCAGGCAATCGTCTCCTGTTGCTAGGTAAAACGTGAGCTTGCCTGACTGTAGCTCAGCCAAACACTCACTTCATCCTCACCACTTCAACTCTTCATGTGAAGGCATGTGCTGATTGGATTAAGAGGGACTGATCCGCTGAATCACTGTGGATTATCAAACAGGCTGGACAAGGTGGAAACATGGAAGACAACTGGTGTTGTGTAGACGTGAATGCATGTCGCAGGAAGTGCGGGATTTTGCACTTTTTGCAAGTGTTTTATGAGCTTCGTTCAATCTGGTGATCTGATTGAGATCAAGAAAGAGACAGGATGGTGCAGCAGGAGAAAAACTACAAGCATACAACAACAGAAACAATCAGTCATCTCTATAACCTATAAAAAGCAATACATTTCTAAATAAAAATGATAGTGTTGAGTGCTGAGTTTTATATTTATCTTTTGCAATGAATGTGATGCTGAGGGCTTCTCATGATTGAACACCAGTGCTTCGTGCATGAAAGGCCAAACAGCAGAGAAGCTGAATCAAGATTCAGACCTTCTTTTCTTATCAGATCACACAGCTGTTTGACAATCATGTGGCTTCGTTCTATGTCCTTGCTTCCGTGTACTTGACCTGGTGTGAAGCTAATCGCACCACGTATCAAACTCTTCTACCACGTTTGCGATCATGGAAAGATCTGTTCTGCATCAGACCAGAATGTATTGGCATAAGTTCAGCTGCGTCTCTGCCTGAAACCAGTAGCATTCAGATTTCTCTCATTAGGCCGCTGAACCAAAAGCTACCAGCGCTTTCAAGCATTCCTACCTCCATCCATTACTTTCCTTCCGTAGCCCCCTCCTCCACATCTACATCTCTCTCTTTCTTTGTCTCTGTCTCTCTCCCATTCACAACATCTGTTTCCAATAAGGCAGAGCAGGGCTGTTTATCGCCTTCAGTCCCGTGAGTAGTTGAGAACAGACAGGATGTAGCCAAGTGACATGATTTACTGCGATGGGCAACCGGAGCAGTTTTTCTACTGGAAGCCATTGGAAACCTCTCTTGTTTCAGCTTCCCCATTTTGCCTGTGATTCTCCCAAACTGCTACTTTTCTTTCATCTGCATCTGCTTCTCTCATTGTCTTCATCATTATGCTTTCCATTTCCCCCTCCCCTCATCTCTCCCCCCCGCCCCCGTGTTCTTGCTTCTTCGTGATTTCGCTCTTTGTGCTCTATTTTTGATGGAGTACGTCTCTCGCTCGGCCATATGTGTAAACTCATATCCTCTCGCATCCTCTCCTGTGGATTGGCTATGCGCCGATCTGCAGAGTGGATACTGAATGCCACAGAACGTCGAGCAGACAGACTTCAAAGGTTGCAGCTTTTAAAAGGATTGTTTTTATTCTGAAGGAATAAATGATCACTCAGCTGGAAGAAAAGGAGAAAGTGGAACAATCCACTGACCTGATTAGAATTGCAGCATACCAACACTTAAACTGCAGCAATAGTGTCATGATAATAGTCTGGGAATAGCCGAATGCAAACCCTAATTACTGTGTTTTTATCTGTGTATATATATATATATATAGTGCTTGCAGGCTACAATTCTTTATATTTTACATCTAATGGGTAGTAAACTGTATGAATGAAGACTTTACTGTATTCAGGATGTGTGTTGTTATGTAATGCTGTATATCTATTATAAAATACATGATAGCACACAGGCAAATTGCGTGTCAGAGTCAATTGCCAAAAGTCTCTTTCAGCTTTCAAGCTCAGGACTGCACGGCAGATTTTCCAGCATGAACAAGTGTTCATTTTTCAGCATTAATTATTAGGAGTTGACAAGTGTTGATGTGAGAGTTGTTTGCTCACTCACACAGCTGACATGACTCTGGAGCAGACTGACTAAAACTGATAGCTGATAGCTCTGGGCTTATATCAGCACTGGCGATCGTGATCTTTACACCCCAAGAGACAGTCGGCTGCTTTGAGTTAACATTATATTGGTAGTCAGTCATGTGGCTCTAGCATCCTATTTTCTCTTAACTGTACCGTTAACTGCCCTGGCATTTTGTTCTCAGGACTGTACATAATTTTCTATAATAATGATAATAAGTGTGATAATAAGTTCACACAGTTATTTTAAAAGACGTATTTGTACCATCAATCATAACGGTCTACAAACCACGTAGTTCCACTCTGACAGAGGACAGTTAAATAAAACTGAATGTTAAACTAACAGCTAAGCTACAATAGCTTCCTCCATTTTTGACTCTTGGCTCCCCCAAGAGTCTTTGTATTGTCAAGACGGCTTGCTATTGGCCAAAGGTGCAAAATCAGAAGTTAAGTATGACATTTGAATTCAAATGACTGGATTCTGCCATTTAAAATACTTGTATAAGCAGACCTTTAAGCAGCATTTCTGAATAGCTAAAGTGGATAGGAATTAAGGAAAAGGGGCAGGTATATATACACTGAGGTGAGGACAGCTGCAGGACAGGGAGGGAATAACAGGCTCTGGAATGGCATAAAAATTAGTGGCTGGCAGACAAACACAAGCTAAAAGGTGCAGAGAATTATAAAATGTTCCCACGACAGATAAAAGCAGTGGACTGATTCATCATGCTGTTCCTGCTGGTCAGGTTTAGTGTGTTGTTCAGCCTCGGCTTTCACAGGCAGAGAATATTTCCAACATTAATCACCCCTTTTATCAGTTTAGAGGATGCCACCCTCGCTTTTATGAAGTCTCACTGCAGAATGCATCCTTCTTTGTTCTCCTAAGTCCAAATATTTTCTCTCATCTCCAACTTCTCTATCTCCAGTACGTCGTCTATCTGTTAGACAGAATTGATTTTGTGGTTTTATTGATCACTTATAGGGTGCGGTGGATCCAGTACCAAACTACATCACAGAAACCCACAAACTGAGGCCCAGGCATTGTCTTTGTTTCACATTGATTTTGTTTATTACTCCTCGTGTGGTCATTTTGTAATATTTTGAAAGGTGCTCTTTAGTTGTGGTACCACATATTTGTATTGTGGTATTGTGTCATTGACTTGGCCCTGACTAGAGGCTGCAGAAGAGACAAAACATTCTTCCTTTTCAATATTTCAAACGTGCCTCCATGTCTTCAGTGTACCTCATATTTTGCTGTCATTTTTATACTGCAGTCTGCTTGTCTTCTGCATGTGAGCATTTTAAACTCAACCCAACGGTCACTCATGATGTGTCAGAATCATTCGTCGTTGAGAGGACCTGTTGCCATGGCGATGCAGCGATGCACAAAGCTCCAAGGCGGGCGGCATCTCAAATCCCCGGCACATGCAAGCCCACACGGACAAATAAGCAGAATATAAATATACATGCACAGGGGGTTGCCATTCTCCCTCACCTCCCCCTGCCGCTCTGCCACCTCTGGAGTGATGATGATGATGATGATGGAGGTGATGACGAGCCCACCCTGCTTTGCCTTTCCTCCACACAGTGACTCATGGTGCGCTTGAATGCTGTTGATGAAAGCAGCTCTAATCCCACATTGCTGCTGGTGTGTGCTGCAGTTCAGTACAGTAGGTCACGGGTGCAACAAGCTCCTGAGTCACATGACTCGTGAAGAGGTCACATAATGCAGACAGGCAGCCTTTGACGCGGGTGGGGTGGGTGGTGTATATGTGTGTGTGTGTTTGGGATTGGGGTGGGGTGGGGTGCGTGTGCAGTTGTTCGGATGACGATGACAACATAACATCATGTGGAGCAGACTGTGGACCAAATCTGGGCCAGCGGGATTAGCGGCTCGTTGGATAAATTGCTGGGCGGAGGGGGTGGTGGGGGGATGGGTGTGTAGGGGCGCAAATGTGTGTGTGTGTGTGTGTGTGTGTGTGTGTGGAGGTGAAGCCATCCATACTGACGGGAGTCAGATCTTGTAAATAAGGTGTGAAATATCAGATATGCTGTCTCACTTTGATCTTACTTCTGTACATGGTTCCGGTAGAGGGTGGGCGTTCAGTCAGGTGTTAGGATTGTGTGTTAGTATATCTTTGTGTGTGTGTGTGTGAGTGATTGAGATAAAGAGAAAAAAGAGAGCCAAAATAGAAACTTCTCGTCCTTGTTGTGCTGAAGATCATTGCACACTAAAGCAAAACTTTGCAATCGCATGCATTTCATTGCACTCAGCCAGCTGTGTTTCAGGCAGTGCAGATGATGACAAAGCATGATGGGATTGGTTTGCATGAATTTGCATTAACGTTGTCCTTGTGCTTGCTTTCTGTTTCCAATACCGGTTGGAGAAAGACGTAGGGAGAGCTAGAAAGGGGAAACCGCTCTGTTAACACCATTCTGCATTTGTTTGGAGCATTCCTTTAAAACCTGAATTAACAAACTTTAAAAAAAAAGAGTATTCATTTTATATTATATTATATTTGCATTCATTGACTGAGTGTGTCCATGTGTGTGTTTGAGATGGACTAACCTTTGTCAGCATCCGACGGTTGCATTCAGGAATGAGAGGGAAGCGTCTCCTTGGCGACCGACGGCTCAGGGCGGGGTGGAATGGGGGGGCGAAACTGGGTCATCATCACCGCCACATCACCACAGATTAAGGGCCCGGATCTCGACGCACACATATACACCAAAAAACACACACACATAGAAACACACACACACACACACACACAAAGTCTCTCTGCAAAGGAATGAGAGGAACTTCCTAGGTGAGAGACGAGACAACGCAAGGTGCAGTGCTTCGATGTCGCTCTGTGCCAAAGGTTTCCCTTTTAGAGAAAGCCAGAAGCCCATTAAAGTGGCAAGGATTAGACTAAAGCGACAGCAGGAGGCTCGTAAAGCCGTCGCTGAGACACTCTGCTTGTTTCTGAGTGTGTGTGTGTGTGTGTGTGTGTGTGTACCGGCATCTTTGTATGTTTGCTCAAAACGACGATGTGTTTCCTGCATCACTGATAAAACACTTATATTTGACTAACGGAGGCAGATAAATCAATAGTTGGGCAAGGCTGCGTTAAGACAGATGCCTAAATTGTTGTATGCAGGAGAAAGTTTGACTCATTTCATGACTCCAGTAAATGTACAAAACAGACACTTGGCCACATTATGAAAGTATTTTCTGCATTACATATCAAGGCTACATTTCTTTCTAGCTTTCAGTTGCACGGCTGAAAGAACCCTTTGTGGACATGAATGGATATTTCTCATGCTGCAGTCACAGTGCGTGATGGATAAGAGGCTGCATCTGTGTAGGAGCTGCAACATTGGCATGAAGCTAAAGTTGAGCTAAGTTCATCTTGGACTTCCCCAAAAGAGCTTGGTTTGTAGATGTAGAAGGAAAATTGGCATGGCAGGCCTGTCAAGCTTTGGACTTTATGAAATGGTGTGCCTGTGGCTCTAATAAGAGAGATACTCAGTACAAAGAGTGTGAAAGGTGGTTTCATTGTTTTTGCCTTTACTATATCAAAAGCACAAATGCAGATTTTTTATTTAACAGTGTGTTTATCTGCTCTAACGTAAGCAGCAAATGTTAGCATGCCAGGCTAACAAGCTTACTACTGCTAGTGATGTGAAGTTGTTCCCGCTTACTGTAAAAAACATATTATGTGCCGTGCTCGATGGAAAGGTTGACGGGCATAGCAACAGTTACTAAGAGATGGTGCTTGGCTCCCCAAGTCCCACGACTCTGAAGGAGCGTCATCTCATTCTCGACGACCTAGAAGCCAGTGTTAGACAGAGACCGACACAAATAGCTCTCAGCGGACAGCAGTGATTTCCCAAGGCGTGGGACAACAGATACTGTAGGTCATGATGACGTCAACCGCTGGGATCAGAGCTCAAAGCCTGGTAGTCAGTGTCAGGGCTCGACAAGATTGCTGCATAATGGTCTTGAAGACAGTTAAAAAGGTCAATGCAATTTCTGTAGTGAGGCTGAGCATCACACAGGAGAGAAAGGAGACAATAATGAACGTCAGTGCTCGTTGATGCTGCACATCCCTCCCGTACTTTCACCTTTCGGGGAATTGATGCATCTTTTTAAATTATTTTTATTTGTGTACCAAATTTAATCACTATTCATCCAATAGTTGTTGAGCTATTTCAGTCTGTACCAAACCAACGGACCAAAAGCATGGTTAAAAATAATGCTGCTTAGCCTGATGGGGGCTACAACTTGCTCCTATTTACAGGGGACAACTTACTAACTTATTTACACCCCACGTTAACCTTCCACCAGTTGATTCTCCCTCTTTGCTTTCAGGCAGCAGCACAGAAAGCTTTAAACACATTTGAAACAGCTCTAGCCTCCAGCTGAACTGGTCGTAGGAGTAGAAATCATTTTACTGACGCTACACTGATATGGTTTCTCTCAGCCAGTCCCTCTTCATGGCTATCTTAGAAATGTGGTGTTGGTTTCTGGCTCTTGGTGGTTTCAAGCTGTTACATAGAAGTTTTCTAGGAAGTGATAGCATCGCTAAAGGATCTGAATCAGTGCACGCCTACCCAGCGCAGTTGAACGTCTCCATGGCAACAGCAGAACCAGTATCACTCCAAGATCAGACTGCTCTGATGTTGAGGATGTGACCATCACGAGTCTCAGCTTGTTGTGGGAGTTTCAGATCAATTTGAATTCAGTTGTGACTGTCTTTACAGGGGTGTCCACAGACTGTCCTCCTTTCTTCTTTATCTTCTCTCCCATTAACTCCACATCTGATGCCATGAAGGCGCTGCGACGTCCTTGTCACTTCTGTACGACCCCATTTGGGCTCCACTTTCTCTTCTCTGTCTCACTGTAATGAGGGAAGACAGGCACTCGACAGGCACTCATGGCTTTCCCTTTAAAGGGCGCCAAGAGTTGTGGAGGCAGATAAGAAAGTTGCTCACTGAGCTCTTTCTGAAGCCCTGCAACTGGTTAAAACTTCTGATTGATGATGATTCAACAAAGTCAGAAGGTGCATGGGTCAACTCTGAACATAAGGCATGACATTGCTTACACAACACACTGTTTAAGGTTCATACTGCAGGCTGTGTGCATGGATTTATCTCTGGTGGACTGTCTCCATCCCTCGTCTACTCTAAACCTCGCTTTATTGTTTAATTTTTCTCATATAGTCATATGGCTGAAGGGGGATTATATGTGAATCCTGACTCCCATCCCCAAACACACACAGAGTTTTTGGCAAGGCGTGTGTGCCCAGGCATTGCAATGTGGCTCGCTCGGTTTGTAACCCAGACTGAAATATCTCAACACCCGGCAAAAAGAGATAGAGAAGACAGGTCAATGAGGAGATGAGGTGCAGTAAATGAAACAGACAGTCTTTTCATGTATATTTAAAAGTGCACAATGTTGAATGCAGGTGTGTCTTTTCTCCTGAACGCGACCCAAGACCCTTTGGTGCTTTGTGCTGCGGTAATGCTGCGCAGCATTTTTCCAGCGATCATTTGTTAGTCAAACAGTCTGGCGACCACTGTGATATGTTTTCACACGCAGATAATGTCAGTTTAGCTGTGATCTTGGGAAAACTGGGTTGAGAAATCCTGCTTGGAACTCCAACTCGAAGAGACGTTTTGTTGCATTTTTCCTAGTAGGAACAATGAGATTTCCGACTCTCTGACGTCTCTGGAACACAACGTTAGATGGAGGTTTGGGCCCGAGTCCAAGCACTGCACAAATTTGGTCTTGTTGCGAGTGTGTGCATGTGTGCATATGTGTGTGTGTGTGTGTGTGTGACAGGGTGATGGTGAAGAGTGCCAGAGAGCACTGTATCTCATCTTCTGGACAAGTCTTTAATCTGTGTGACCCAGCAAGGGATTATGGGGGTTCTGGTGTAAAAATGGGACTTGAAACTCACCCTTCAAGCCTAATAACTGACAGTTTAGTGTTTATGTGTGTGTTTATGTGTGTGTGGGGTTCATTCTCATGCATATAGACACAATCACATTTATAGATAAATACAGTATAATCTGTATTGTCCATCACTAATGACTGAATGAAAGTCAACTTGAGTTTATTTGTCCTTATATTACATTTGTAGCCTCCTAAAAACAATGGTGCTATCTCAGCTTCTTAATGCCTTAAGTTCTTTAAGCTTTGCTTTTCTTTTCTTTTACTGCATGACACAGGATTCATGAGTAATAATGTTGATTAAAGCTGGAACGCATAGTCAATTAATCAGTTAGCCGTTGATTCATTTAGGCCATTACTGAAGGAAAAATGCCAAATATTCTCTGGTTCCAGCTTCTCAATGATGATTTGCTGCTTTTCTTCATCTTATGTGATAATAAACTCATTCTCAGCGGTGATGTTTCATAGAGACAGGCTTAACGTGGGCATTCATTTGTGCAGTGGATCAGGTTTCCTCATGGCTCAATGTCAGAGAGCCATTCAGATGTCATAAAGTCAGTGTGATGGGTGACCCTCTTTGATTCACCAGCATATGGTGCAGAGTGGGTGTTAATTTCAGCCCTCGGGGGAAATGGCACTATTCTAAACGTCATATATGTTTTGTTAGCTGTTGTGGTGACGTTCTGTGGGTTGATAACATCAGGGGCTGATGCCTGCCAGTGTGGGTGTGCATGTGTGTGTGTGGGGGGGGGGGATTTCCTGAACTGTTCTGTGGGCTGAGCTTTGTATGAAACAGCTGGTCACGTGGGCCCGAATTAAACCCTCATTTAAGAGGATTCAGGGCAGATAGCATCCCATTGTTTCATGTGTTTATTATTAGAAAATGGGGTGAATGATGGAACACAGCACCACCACCATCACCACCACCTTTTCTGAATAAACACAACACACCCAACTATTTTCTTTCTATTCGAGGGCTCACCTTGCTTCATTTCCCATTGGGTTGTGGGATATTGCACTCAGCCAATCAGCATCCTTGCAGGCAAACAAAGGGCCCCCTCTTAAATAAAGCCAGAGGCATGGCTGTTTAGCAGTTAAGAAGCTCCGATTGTTCAAATGCAATCCAATCAAAGCTCAGATCAATTTAAGTGAAGCTGTGAAACCGTTTATAGGATCCTCCCCTGTGCGTGTGTGTGTTTGCCTTCTTTATTCCAGTGGGGATTATTAATAATAACAGCATTGGAAATGAGTGTTGGATCTTGCTGCAACATGCTCACTGGCTTGCTGTGACTTAAATACACATCCACGGCCGTCCACTTACATGCTGATTGGATGCTTAAAAATATCTAAACGTGTTAAATTAACTATGACGGCTTTTTACCTTTCTTACAGGCCATTTTGATGTGAGGGAGAAATCTAAAAATCACAGTCGGTGCTCTCCCCACCTCTCAACCAGATTCTCACTTTTATCTTATCTTACACTCTCTTATAGCAGTTAGTCCTTCTTCTCTCCTTCCTTCCCTCCCCGACTCTTGTTTCTCTCTCAACTCACCAGATGGAGAGGGGGCGGTGAGTGTGTGGTTGTGTGTGTGTGTGTGTGTGTGTGTGTTTGTGTGTGTGTATTCGTGCGTGCATGGTTTACCCATGAGGTTGCATATTTACATTTCTTGCACATTTTGTCCTTATATCCTCCTCTGCTTCACTGAGTGGGGAAACCACCCATTCAACAAAATTACGAAATAAATTGTACAGGGGGGAGTACAGGCCCTATAAAGACAGTCATGTGTCATCAAGAGAGACATTTATTTTTATTTCGTTTGGGGGCCGCTAATCTGCAAAAACAAAAAAAATCCAATCTGGCTGCGCCTTTGCATCTTGAAACTGGATTGCATAGAGGAAGAGAGGGAGGGGGGGAGAGGGAGGGTGTGTACGAGGCGAGAGAGAGGAGAGAGAGAGAGAGAGACAGAGAGAGAGAGAGAGAGAGCGCATCAAGTCACCAGGATAGGCTCCACCGTCCACACACAGTAAGGTACAAGTGCTACAAGGAGACTATATTCCGCTAAAATAATGGATGGGACAAAGCCGGCCATGGAGTCCAACGCGGAGGAGACTCAAGAGGAGGGACAGGAGAGCAAAGGTACGCTCCACCAGCCGCTGACATTTGCGCGTTTTGGTGTGTTTTCCCTTGGAGACATTTGCGTCTGCGCCAGCCCGAGCGGTTTAACCCACTTGCAATGGCTCCTCGCTGGTGCGCGACACAATAGCGGCGCCGTTCTCGCGTGGCCTCTCACCTATTCGAGGGCGATTTGTTAAAAAAAATTTTTAAAAACCCCAAACAAAATAGAAAAAAAGGAAAAAACCCCAATAACGGTCTCTCTGCTGCAGATGGCGGAGATTGTTCCCGACGCGTTTTGTGTGTCTTTTTTTTTTCTCCTTATATTTTGCGCCTGCAAAGGGACTTGGAGGCGGGTGGAGGGGGGTGAGAGGGGTGGATGGGCTGTGGACGGTGCACGGTCTGATTTTCATGGTGCCTGCATTAATGCCAATTTGCGTTTGCCGTGTCGCACCATCACGAGCTTAATTCTAAGCCTATTGAGTCACTGATGGAGAGGAGGCGGCGCGGCTGCATTGTCTCCCGTCAGGTGCGTGTGGAGCAGCCGCTTATATTACTATCGCAGATCCCCCCCCACACACACACACACACAGAGGCTCCACGTCTGATCAGTCGACGGCGCTGCGATGTGTACAGCCTGCGTGCTGTATGAGCAGCGGTCCGGGTCCACAGATCGGGCAGGACGAGGCTGCACATGAACGGACTGATGCTTGTGTCCATCGGCCACGACCCCAACGCTCATGTCGATGGGGCAACACATTCACTGCTGGCTTTATGACAGGTGCAACTAAATCTCAGCATCACTTTGAGGGCATAAAAAGCCCGTACGTGCACAGCAAGGAGCAGCTTCAAATTCGTCGATTTTATCCAACCAAACTGTTGCTGTGCCTTCACCAAAGCTGTGTGTGGGAATAGTGTAGGCGCGCCTTTGTGCACTGGAGGACCCCACGCCCATGCAGAGTGGAGGTGACTGATTTGTTTTCATTGTGGCTTGGTAGTAAAATCACACCCTTCAGTTTGGGGGGGGGCGAGCAGTGAAGGAGCACCATAGCCAGATTAGCCACAGGTTTGCCCGAGGTGGTGATGTAGGATAGGATGCAAAGAATTCAGGATGGAAAAATGAGTGAAATCAGTGCAGGGTCGGCAGCAGTGTTGCGGCTGAACTGGCATGATGCCGCTTTGCCCTGTGGGTTGTTAGAGAGCAGGATAGTTGATACCAAGTCAGAGGGCTTGGGCCTCGAAGGGCTTTACAGACACTCACCTCATACAGAATATGGCTGTTTTGGCAGGACATTTTTTCCAATGTTTATAGTTTCAGCATTACAAAATTACTACGTGTGATTCAATCTCAGTGCCAACACACTGTCTCTTAACCATCTCCAACACTATTTGTAGTCCCTGCAGCACTTCTTGGACCCTGCCACAGTAATATTGCTGGGTCACGGTCTGCCTATGACGTACGGTGCAGAAGAGTGGGGTGTCCCTCAAGAGTGATGTTTTAAAAAGACATTACATCATCCTATCCCGGGGCATGCTGTGATGTGTAAGCCAGTGTCCAATGAGAGCCTTTACCATGCAACTTCAGTTGACAGAGTGGGCGAGTGAAGACCCCGAGGATAGTTGAGCCGGAGGACAGCCATACTTATAGTTAGCAATTAACCCTCTGAATTCCTTAATCACAGTTTTATGTTGAAGCAGTGAAATTGTGATTATGCGTTCACCCCGTTCCACCAGGTGTGATGTTGTGCAACCGAATCCACCCACACCAGCGCACCAAAATAGAGCGGGCTGGAGGATAGCCTACTTGTCGGTGTAATCATTTGTGTATGCCTTTGACATCTGGAACGTGACCATCAGCTTATAGCATCCGCTAAGAAGCTGAAGATTTACAGTGGGGGGCAAGAAGGCGACTCATGTAAGGAGCTTGTGTTGGTGTTTGCCAGCTGCCTCTTCTGCTTTGGTATAACGCCTTTCTGTCTCAGAAAGCAGATGGAGGTCGTTTTGGAATAAATACTTACATTTTATGAAATCCTAACTCCCAGAAGCTGGATGTGACAAGCAAACGCTTTGTGTAAGATGATCCAACAGAGAATTATCTTGCATTTCCTGCAAAAGCTGAACTTTATATCTGACCAGACCTGGGGCCGTTTTAAAAAGACACAAATCTTTTGTTCGGAGTCGCCACTTTCAATGTGGCTACTTCAAACCAGTTATTTGAGCTACTGATTCTAATCTATAAGAATTGTCTTTTCAGAGCCAGAATGATTAATGGTCCGTCTTCGAATCAGCATACGTGTAGGCCAGTAAGAAACAAGAAACTGGAAAAATGGCTAAAATATGTGAGATATATGATAACATTTATTGAGAAACACTGTCTTCATTGCACAATTTGTCCACCAAAGAGCAGTTCATTTTTCAACTGCAAAATATCTTGCTCAGCATATATTTTCGGTCACAATTGTTATTCTCACCCTAACCAAATTGAATGTTCAAAATGAAGCTAGAACCAAGAGATGCTTAGCTTAGCTTAGCACAAAGACTGGAAACAGCTAGATATTAGGTTATATCTCATTTGTTTAAGCCACATTTATTAGCTAAATCATACATTTTTAAATATCACAAAGAAACGGGACCTGAGCCCTTTTGAGCTACACAAGATTTTAGAGTGATTATAGATTATTTGTGCTCACATCATGCATTAACATCAGGTACTGCGTTCACAGTTCTGGTGTAAAGAGCATGTTAATGAGTTGTGACTGCATTAGCTACCTTAATTATAGCAAACAGCCCACGTTCTTGATTGCACCACTATTGTGTCTCTTTGCTGCATCTCTGCATGGCATTGAGCTAAGAGTCTGTGGGTATGGATTGATTTTATTGTTTCATTGCATCCTATAATCTCTAATCTGTATGTCTGCAGAGGTACACTGTGCTCAGGACTCGGATAACAAGACATCAGCTACGCTCCCTGAGGTACAATTTAATCTGATTCCATTAGTATGAGATAGTTTAATTGGACAAAGCGAGCACCATCCCATGTGACATTTTTATTTTTTACCTTTAATGTGGCTCCCTAAAGCGACTTTGAGGGTTTCAAGTGGCCCTGAATGCGCCTGTCTGTCCTCCCCTTTGTTGTAAATGATTGCCCTGTTCACACACACTTTCTTTCCTTCCCTGTGTGTGTGTGTGTGTGTGTGTGTGTGCGCATGTGCCCGCTCTTACATAACGGTGGCTCGCCGCCTTTGGTTATGATGTTCAGATGAGAACCGTAAGAGATTACATCATCATCTGGAGGGGTGCAGGTTTTGTTGAATTTTCTGCATGGAAGTACAGAGCTTGCTGCAGCCTCTGAAGCACAAAGAGAGTTCCTCTTAATCTGTCTGTTTTATTCCCCCTCAGTAAAAGCTGTGATGCTTGACCTGAGCAGAGTATGATTTTAACATTCTGTGCTAGAGAGTTGATGCAGCCAATGTTTGAAGGAGGTGGAGCCGGAAATCATGCAAAAGCGATCCATGGTTTAAAGGAATTTTTTTAGAAATATGCTTATTTGCTTTCTTTCCAGGAATAAGATAAGAAAATCGGAACCAGTTGCCAGGCAACCAGCAGAAACTCCAGGAAGTTGCTGGTCACAGCCATAGCAAATCGTTGTTACAGTTCAGTTTTTGTAATCAGACAAGATATGAATATAAGTGAGCTTTAGAGGTGCTGGTAGGTGGAGTTTGTTACCTTTGCACAGACCCAGGCTAGCTGTTTCCCCCCATTTCCAGTCTTTATGCTGAGCTAAGCAGTCGCTGGTTGTAACCTCATATTTAACATGCAGACATGAGAGCGGCGTCTTCTCGTCTAACTCCCAGCAAGGAGGCAAGTAGGCGTGTTTCCCAAAATGTCAAAGAAATTCCTTTAACTGAATTTCATGATCAAACTGAATGTAACTCAACTCATCACCTACTACCTCCCATTTGTAACCAGTATATGACTCTAAAATGGAATAAAGCCATTGGATCGCGTTGCTTTACATCATGTTTACAGTGATTGGCTGAGGCCGAGAGGATCTAGGTCACTGCTAAAAGGAAATGTCTGGTTTCCATTGGTCGCCTTCTTGTGGTTGCTTTTTGCACCATAAAAGAAAATGATATGAATCTGTGGTTGGGTCATTTCTCATTGGTCGTTTTTGGTCTTTGTGTCTCATTTGACACTGTGCTGTGCAGATGTTTCTAAGATTTCCCATAATCTGCGACGAGGGGTTGCAAGCAGGCATTGCTTTGCTATGAGGGTTCACAAGCCGGAAAGGTGTGCAACCCCTGAATAAGTCGATTGACGGAACATGAATTGGCAACTATCAAGTAATTTTTGTAAGTCGAAAAAATGTCAGGTTTCAGTTCCTCATATTTAAATATGCGCTGTTTTTAGTCTTCCGTGACAGTAAATTGAATATCTTTGGCTTTTAATCTGTCGTCGGACAAAATAAGCAAACAGAAGCTACAAGAAGAGGAAATAAATCAGTGTGGCTTTCTGATGTCATTTGATAAAGAAATAAAAGGCTTCAGCAGCACAGTCCAGCAGAGCCCAGGTCAAGGCCTTGAATCTAAAGGCCAACCCCTGTTTGATGATCAGGCGACAGGAGAGGAGCTGGACTGTTTCCCCCTGCTGCTGCTGACATTTGGTTTGTGTTGCTGATAAATATTGGACAGGTTCCCTTCCATGCTCTCTTGACTTTACAGTAGATCAAGCAGAACTTGTATTATGTCACGTAAAACATTTTAATCCTTTCTGGATCATTGTTGGTGGCGACGTCTGCTCCTTTTTTGAATGAAGTTGTTGCCCGTGTTCAGCGCTGTTATGGCTCGTAAAACACTTTGCAGGCCAACGAAAATCACTGCAGCCACACACACAAATCCTAAGATCACACTCTTCAAGGAGCCAGAGTCACTCAGTTTTCAGCTCTTGTTGGGGAGATAAAAGATAAATGAACACTTTGGTTTGGTTGATGCTAATCACTCACAGTAAAAGTAGATATTTAGAGTAGATATTTTTAAACCATGTGGCTTCTTTTGAGCCGTGCTAACAAGCATCACTTTGCTTTATATTTGACAAGTTGATGTCTTAAAGTCTTAAAATGTCCACCTAACTAAAGTGTCAAATCAGACACCAAATTGTTGATGCCAAGACAGCTTGCATGTCAGTAAAGGACCAATACATTTTGCCACCGACTGTAATAGTAGCTGATTTGGACAAACTACCATTGTTCTCCTGCTTTTCTCTCACACACACCCACATACACTCTAATGTGTAGACTTGCTGTTATTGGCATCCGTCTCCTACTTGACTTTGTTACACATTAAAACCTCTCACGCAGGCTCAAACTCTCTCTCCAGTTTCGTCTCTTAATGGCAGTTTGGTCAATGACAATATCAAGAAAAGAAAAGACAAGCGATTGATGCTCCCAAGTACAACTGCATGCACAACGTTTCCACCAAGAAGCTCCACCTGTAGACTCCACCCGATTAAGCCCAGGTGTGAATCCCAGGTGGGGATTGAATTCATTTTGCACAAAACAAACTGGGGGCTGCTAATTTCAAATGTCAGCACTCAGTTTGTGCCACGAAGTCCTGACACCTTTGAGGTGTGCCCTGTGCTTCCTGTGTTTCCTGTGTTTCCTGTGGTTGTGACTCACAGGCTTCAACAGGACGTGCTCTTTTTCTGGCTGTTACGGTCACATCTCTGGGCCCAGACAAACAGAAAAATCAGAGGGAACGTATCTGGAAGTAAAGTCCGGCTCTAATAGGATGACACTTACGGTCATGATTCTGTCCTCACGTGCACTGAAAACTCGCAGATCTCTCTGTTCCTCTTTTAAATCTATTTGTTGCAAATGCACTGCACCGCAATCTGCCTTTTTGTTTTCCTCTTTTATTTTCTAGCCACATTCTCTCTTCTCCTCTGTGTCTCGTTCTGATTCTCCTTCTAATATCTCCCTCCCACACACACACACACACACACACACACACACACACACACACACACTCAGGCGCACACACCCTTCGCCTATTCTCCTCTCGCCCCGGAGGTGTGTGAGGTTGTGGGAGCATGTGAAAGCCATCACACAGGGAGAGGCTCATGTGTTCCTCATCTGAAGCTATTTGCCCCAAAGCATGCTGTCAGCCTCCATCTGGAAATGTGTGTGTGTGTGTGTGTGTCAGGGTCAGTATGTGTGCTTGTGTTTGTTTACGTGTCAGTGACCAGGAGTGGTTCAGGGGAATGTCTGTGTCGGTGCTTCGCTTTATTTTTGCACACGTGTGGGCGAGACTGTTGTGTTCATACTCAGCCCTCTCAGTCCCCACACTGTGGTTGCATTTATATTTAAATGTGCTTTCTCTGCTTGCATGTTGACACAACAAGCAGTGTTTAGTGCGGATGTGTCATGTTGCCATGTTCCTTCACTGAAGGTTTCTTAATGTGAAAGTTCAACCAACTAGTTTGTTAATCATTTAGTCTTCAATCTAACTAAGTAAGCAATTCGTTGTTCGAGTGAGTCTATGTCCCTGTGGCCACAAGTCAAAATTACAGAAAAATTATAAATGCTAGAATATTGTGTAACAATAGCACAATTAGAGAAGAGTCATAAAGTTAGTTAACTGGCTCAGTACAGTAATATCTAACATTATCTAATGTTTGCTAACACTAGCCACCAATTTGTAAAGTTTGCTTTTGCTTTTTTTGCCTTTGGGAAATCGTTCCTGACATTTTTCACTATTCGCATCTAATGTTTTACAGAATAAATGACGAATTGATTCATTGAGGGGAAAAATAAACATGAATCGATAATGAAAATGATCGTGCGGCCCTAGAAAGAAGCAGCAGATTACAAGAATTTGAAAACAAATGCGCAGGCTACCACAAAATGTGAACGCGTCACCCTCCAGCCCTGCATCTATGTTTGAACCCCAGTCTGCAGTGGGTATATGAATAGCAAAGTGGCAGGTTGGCGCAGCATGCCTTGTTCCTGATTGATGCCAACATCCTCTGGCCCTCCTCCATCTCCCACTGATGCCCAATCTGCCCCTCTCATCCATATCCCATAAAAGGCTCGATGCCGATTAGTACTCGTCATCATTAGCCATGGCTGACATCGATAAATGACTGGGCCTGTATGATGAGTGGGTCATTTTGTGTCTCCGTTTCAGGCCAAGGTCCGTTTCAGCTTCAGTCCTGCTTTAAAACCGTTACTTAGATCATTTATGATGGCATAAACTTTGTTGTCTGGATTCTGGTGTCTGGTATACAGCTCGAGAAAAGTGGTGAATTATATACATTCAGCACCGAACTCTCTAAGGAATTGGTTCTGTCATATTCAATATCTCCATGATAACATTTCAACTGTGTGAAGTCAGCCTTCACAGTTAGTGTATCTGTGTTACAGTAAATGAGACTCTCTGCAGCAACATGCTCAGATGGGCCCTTGTGCCACCCACATACACTCTCTCACACTCTCTCACGCACACACAGTGTTCGCGGAGCCCCTGAGGCTGCTGGAAAGTGGATCTCCATAATCACATAAGGGGGAGGAGGGTAGGGTGGAGTGGAGTGGAGGCGAAGGGGCCAGGGGAGGTACCAGTGGCTTCTTTGACATCTCAGGGAAAGTGACATTAGCCAAGTTGGTTGCATAACCGCTGAGCCATTAAGTTCAATGGCACGGCACCTCTGGCCACAGGGGCCATTTTACATTTTGGTGGAACAAGGCTCAAAATAATAGTGCTCCCTTTGCTCCGCTGAGCCGGCAGACGGCAGCTCAGGACAGGTGATCCTGCTTCTGAATAGGAGAAGAGAGTTTTCACATTGTGTAGGTGATCAATGGACTATCTAGCTTCTATGTTTAGGTCTAGTCACTGAACTCTACAGCCAGGTACTTTTAAATAAACCCTTTTGATGTTCTGGTGTTAATTGTACTTGTGTCATTATACTAAATAGCCCCACAGGACACAAATGCGTCTTTCTTGCCTCATATTGTGTGATACTACACTCCAAATTATGAGATTGCCTGAAGGTAAATCAGGATTCCTCTCTTAATAACTTGAGCATTGTTTTACACATTTCATGTATTACTGAACATCTCACGGTTTTCACTTTCCACTTTGGTCACCTTGCACGTTTTGAGCCTCCGTTTGTCCACATGATTCTGTTCTTGCCTCAAGCCGCCTCATAAAAACAGTCAAAGAAATCCTAAAACAACTACTAAACACCAAGGTAAGAAACAATTCAATCCCATTTTATTTATATAGCGCAAACAAACGTCTATTTACCAGTCTAAGTGGTGTGAGCAGCTGGATTACACAGTTATAAGACACTTCTACAGTATGTATCAGGGCCTGATCTGATACATCTCTGCTCTGTCAGAACCCTCCTGGTCTGCGTTGCAGATCTACGGTGTCTCTTGTTGATCCCGGTGGTCAGTAGTTGTAGTATGTTACACTGTACTCTTCCTCCCAGGCATCACGTGTGTGTGAAGGCACTCCAGCTGCAGCTCCGCTCACTCACCAAGAGACAACAAACAAGCAAAAGCATCATAACCCACCCAGAGAGCAGATGAATATTTGATGTTTAAGAGCATGTGGGAGCATAACGTAACCGCTACATGTGAAGTTACCTTTCCTCCAGTGTGCTTGAGTGTGATGCTTCACTGGTTAGTTCCTGTGTTTTCAAATAATGGCTTGCTTGTACACAGTGTTTTTGTCATGCACAGGTTGGACGTGGGTCAGATCAGATGCAAACAAGCTGATTGCAATTTGCACCAGATGAACAGTGTGTGTGTGATTCTCTGCATCTGTGCCCCATCTGTGTATGCCTGTCTGTAGTTTGTATTATTTTATTGTACATTCACCATGGGGGTGTGTGTGTTCGGTGTATGTCTTGGGAGTTGAGTCCCTCACACAGCTGTCAGCGTTTAGCAGAGATTGGCCACAGAAAGGGAGACATGCAGGTAGCCAGCATGCAGCAGACCAGCAGGATAGAAGTACTGATCGCGCAGCATAGCGCAGAGAACGGGATTTTATAGTTGCACAGTCCGTCATGCTCAATTACGCCAAGCCAGATGCTGCATAACCAGCCAAGGGTTTCTCACAAACAGAAGTATAGGGTCAGTTTTGTACCGTGGGAATATAAGCTCTCTGGTTGGGAATGGCCGCTGGCGTCACCCTCTTACCTGGCGCAGAGCATATTGCTTCCTCTTGATCAACATGGCAAATGAGCCGATTACTGACAACATTTGCTTTGATAATGTGTTGATCATCAGATGAATGTGTGTCGACTTATTAAAGAGCTCAAGCTGATTTTAACAGCAAATTAAACAAAGTATTTGCTTTGCGTGAATACCTCCTGAACATGATGTACAGGCTGCAAAAGGTGACTCTTCACACGCTGCAGCTGTGCTTATGACAACAATCTGCTAGCTTTGAGAGGATAAACACCAGCAGTCCAGAAACAAACCCTCCAGGGTGGCCAAACATATTTGGAAGACAAAATGAAGCCAGTAAAACTATTACCATTGATAGACTCTTATCAATACAGTTCTCTATACACGCATTTCGCTCGTGCTTTATGCACATAACCGCAACCAAAGCTGTTTGAAGTCAACTTTCTTCCGTGTTACGTGTGTAACTACAGTGATTGTGTGTGACCTACACCCAGTCCTGTTCCTGAATGCACCACGTGTAGACGCTGACGGAGGAGTAAAGCTGCTGGTCTGCTAATGTGCTGCTTTCACGACACCTCCTGTGTAGACAAGGTGTTAGTTGGACTAAACAAGCTATTTGAAGATGTCACTTTGGGCATTTTCCACAATTAATAATTAACCAATTAACTGAGCAAGGAACTGTCTGGTTAATTGGTCATGAAATCTGTTAGCTGCTTTGACAACTTGCAATAATGGATTATTACCAACTATCACTATTGCTTTAGACAATTCAACTAAACTGTTGGATTGTTTAAAATTTGTCTGATCATTTAACTGCCTCCCTGTTGGAGATTGTTGTGGCAATTTCATTCTGTTCCCAGATTTAGGCAATTACTTTGGTGTCACAACTGAGAGAAGCAATGAGAGAAACTACAAAAACAAGACCCCGGTTTAAGGAAAAGCAGCTTTGTTTTTGCTTTGTGACAATGCGGTTTTGATGTCCTCTCATGGTGTTTGAAACACTTTCATTAAAGCTCAGAGGAGCAGTTCATCCTTCAATTCAAGTGGAAAGACGGAAATCTCCCAAGCTGAAGTTATGAGGTTACGAGTTTGTGTGCGCGTTGTTGTGGCTGAAGTCTGCTGCCGTCAAACAGATGGGACTCCTTTATCATCTCAACCAGAGGAGACGCAGCCATCCATCCCCGTCCCATCTCCTTCTGCTTTCCTTTCCCAAACCCTTCCTCTCTTTCTCTCTCATCGAGGTCTGCCTCAACTCTTGTGGGAATCTACCCATAATGCACTTGAGGAAATTGCAGCCATAATGAATACAGCACTTCTAATTGGAATACAGCCGCAGGCAGGGACCAGACCGGCTGCTGAAATATTCACAAAGCTTTATTAACGCAGCTATTCCTGGCAGATGCACTGTGCTTACGAACAGTTGGCGATAATCATACTGTGCCACTGGGTTGTGCAACTCATGGCAAATTATTATTAACTATCAGGACTGTCGATGTAATCTTCTCCCTCTCCTCTACTCTGTTTCTATTCAAATCTGCTTTATAGGCATGGCAGCAAAATCAATGTTGTCAGAGAAGCACGGCACATAAATGTGTCCTGTTTATATTTACCTTTATTTTGCAATGCAGGCTGTACTTAGATTATTAGTATTGCTTTTTAAATGCAAAGCGCTACAAATTCAGACGTAGTGACAATGTGACACTGACGTTTGTAAGGCGATATGTATTTGGAGGGATTATTCCACGGCGAACACCCTTCATTTCATGCCGTGGGTGTCAGGTGATTGACAGGAAGCGGAGCGTAATCACAAAGGAAGTCAGCGATGGGTGAGAAGTTCTGTCTCCAACCGTGTCGACTTTGTGCCGCGCCTCGTTCATCCAATCAAAGAGCCTGAGACGCTGTCTTGTCCAGTAAGAAGACCTGGAATTTGAATGTGATTTGTATTGATGGTGTGGATGAAGGTTTTTAGATGACACACTGCTTCTTTTTACCAGTCAGAATTATGAATAAACATGAGGGGACCCTGGACAAAGACTGTATTTTTCTTTATACGTTGTGCAGCTGCACAGCTTCTGACAAATCATTAACTGCGTGCAGTTGTGTAATGTTGCATAAAGTCACAGCAACTGCATAATCACTTTGGAAATGTATCAAGTAGAGTAGAAAGATTTAAACCTAAAAAGCAAGAGAATTATCACCAGACTGCAGTTCCCCTCTGCTTTACTGAGCATTTCAGCACCTTTCAGCTCATTGTTTTGGCTTTACAGCCTGTATCATTACTGTTTTGACTCACTCTCACCGTCCTCATTAGCTTCTTCTTGCAGCACAATAAATGCATATCTGCTTGGATGTGTAAGTGTTTGCTGGAACGTTCACCATATCCACGTTATAAGGTGATAACATGCCAGTGTTGCAGCTTGTTCCCCTCAATTAATGCAGGCTTAACGATGTCTCAGTGAACACTATGGCAAGATATATTTACCGCAGCAAAAAAGATGGAATCCTCCACATTCTTCACTTTTTCAACGTTACGGAGCAAATATAGATACACTGACAATAGCGGGAGGTGCTGGGAGTCTGGGAGGTAGCAAATCTTTACTTTCCTACCAGTTAAACAAATGACAACACAGAAATCCGGCTGGGCGATGTTGCTGTTGTGTATCAATGGCCTGCATCACTTCCTGAATTCATTAATTAATTAGGTCCATGCAGAGTCGAATCAATTAGGCAATCTTCTTCTCTCTCCCCCATCTATGTCTCTTTACATCAAGCAACACAATATCTGTTTGACCCACTTCCCAAAACCTTCCCAGTGGTACATGGATAGAGAAACTTTGCTTCTCCCTCCTTCCATATTTCTTGTCATCACTTCATTTGCCTTCGCATCCTGTAGTGTTTTTCTTATTTTTGATAAGATTCCAGACCTTTGTCACCATTTGGCACCGATCGTTAAGTTTTGATTGCAGTTACATCACTCTACATCGGTGTGTGTGAAGTGACAGCGAAGGACTACGGTATACCGCTGAACTGGATCCTGGGTAACACGTTGTTATGGCAACTGCTATTTGCCGGCCCTGGGGCCAAGAACTACATTTCGCTTACACTTTCTGTCTCTCCACCTTCTTCTCTCTCCTTCCTCTTCCCTTTGTTCCTCTGCTCGCTTTCTATCGATCTCTTGCTCGCTCTTCCTCTACACTCACCTCTGCTTTCCTTTTTCTCCCTCATGCTCCTCGCTTATATCACCTCTCCTTTTTTGTTTTTCCTCATCTCCTCTCATCACTTCCGTAGAAAAACAGAAAGATCCTGCATCCAGTACCATTATTTCACTTAACTTCTCATCACAATCATCTGCAAACTGAAATCCTAATTTATTTTCTAGTTTTGCCCTGCAGGCCGCAAAAGTGCTTTTGGAAGGAGAACAAGCTTTAACTGCAGCTCTCATGTGTCAAATTATTATTATTATCTGTCACTTGACAAAACGTATTTTAATCTATATTTAACTATTCTCTCATATCGGTGAGCTGGTGTTGAGGCACCTTCGCAGACAGCCTGTAAAACATTCCCACAACCTGATGCATCATCCTTGGTCTGAGATTGTTGAGATGATATATGATACAGCATCGTAACATATTGTCTCAACGATTAACTCCAGCTGGCTGGAGTAAGTACAGCGTGGTCATGCACTCATATTTCAAAGAGAGAGCAGAGAAGAAGGCAAGAGGTAGCAAGATGCAGCGAGGTATAAAACAAGAGCGATGGGCCAGCCTCGGTGTGTCACCTAAATTCTACTCTAATGAATAGTCCATTGATTTCCATTAGGGCTGGCTGGGGCTGACCACTCTGGCCTGTCTGTTTCCCATTAGCACACTTTAAAACTGAGGCTGACAAACAGTCGTGGCCACAGGCGAACCAGACGAAGGGGCCCGTTCAGTGTTAAAAAGAAACCTGTGAATTCATCCATGAAGCTGCATGAGGCCAGGGAGAAGACTTAACAGCAGAAATAACATGAGCTTTAAGTAGCTCTTGGAATTTATCTTAAATTCAAGGTTTTCTTTCAAACAAATGAGCAAAGTTTGCAAATAGGCTGCTTTCTCCACCTTGAAGAGTTATAGTTCAAATCCATGAATGTCAAGGTAACGTCACCTGGAAATTCTTGATTTGCATTTGAAAACAGCAGGATTACCACGTGTCTCTGGCAGGTTTTAATCTCTTCTCTAAATAAAAGGCAGGAAGACCAACAGGATGGAGTGTCAGCGCAGAGCAGCTTTTAAACATCCTCCCGGTCGTCATTGTATCGACAAGTGAGACAAGTGAGTCCATTGCAGCCCCCCCTTGAGGCCTGGCCTGTTTCTCAGCTGAGGATTCCAGCCTTATCAACTCCACCTTTCCATCAGCCTGCTTTCTTCATTAACATTAATAGGATTTGGATCTATTATGCAATGAGCTTCCGCTAGGTTACGCAACACAGAGTCTTCAGCAGCGGCAGCACACTTTGGAGGGGAGCAGTGTAATCGTAGATTTATGGCCTGGGCTTTTATTCATTCAGACATGGATGGAGAGGAGGGTTTTCAATATGACCCACATCAACAAAGGGGGGCACTACAAGTGAACAGAACAAACCCATTCTTATCAGAGAAAAACATTCTGTATTAAGGCAGATAAATATTTTATCAGTACCACATGGCAACTTGCAGATTAGCTTTAATGTTAAAAGCATATTAATTATGGAGTTTATGTGAATGTCGTATGTAAAAATAATGTTTTTTAATAATCATGATGATAAATCATAACATCTGGTGACTGGGTCAATAAAGGTCATTTCAAACTTTTACAGTAGGCAGTAAAGTTGCTAAAATCTTAAAAAAGAAATGAAGTTTCTGTGTAGAGGTCTGTTGAATCTTTTAGCCTGTTTAGTACTTTTTATGAAATTGTACAAAACTGTCCAATTCAGACAAACAACTTTTCTTTTCTTGCACATGCTCCTAACCAAGAGTCTACAGACAAGCTAACAGCTAAATCAATCACCAAAGTCAGTAGGAGCCATCGCCTGGAAACCGTGGATGTCTCTACCAATGTTCATGGCAATCCACTTAATAGTTGTTGAGAAATTTCATTCTGGACCAAAGTGGTGAGCCAGCCGACTTCTGCTTCCCCTCAGTGGGGCTGAAATCAATCTGCTCTTTTAAACTCATCAATAACAACTGTCCACACGCTTGTAACATTACCTGGCACGAACGGTCGATTAAAAAAAGACTGGGGGGCACAGGGGGTTTAGTGCAGGATGGAAAGATATGTAATAAGGTCAATCGTGTATTTAAGGCTTTACAAATAGAGATGTTTAGATTCAACAAACTTCTGAACATGAAATATTGATGCTTCAGAGTTGCCAAGTGGAGCAGGTTGTCTTGGAAACAGCAAAGTGGCACACACAAGACAGTTCATCTTGTCGTTTTTGTTTTCCCAGAGTAACTTCCTGCTTTGCTGGTGGAGCTATTTTTAACGGGTGTTATATAATATGCGACTCTTGTGCTCAATACAATGTTTCCGTCCTTTTCATTCCTCTTAATGCTCTTGACTGTGACGGGAGCAGAATGCAAAGGGTTTCCTGTACCTGTATCCCACACGCTGCCATGGTTAATGCAAAACAAATGTACTAATTTAGCATCATCATCATCATCATTGTAGAAACTGCTTGAGCACGAGGGATAATTTTCCCCCATTCATTCTAGAGTTGTGAAAGATGGGAGAAAGATGAAAACATATGCAAGGTGTTCAGGCAAATTTGTCACGTCACACTTGTCATTTGCACTGAAACCAAGAATGCATGAAGCAAAACGACAGCATCATTCTCACTTTCATCTGCCCAGAGTAGCACCATCTGACTGCAAAGACATCTTCAGTACTTTAGAAGTACGTCTCATTTATTTTGAAACAATTTATTCTTTAAACACAAAAGGGAGACAGAGAGTCAGGGCTTTTTGGGAGCACTGTAGGATGTGAACATGTAATGCAGCTCCCATGTAATATTCAGCACTCCCAGCTGAGCTCAAAGTGAATGTGCACAATCTGTGAACGATGCTATGATTAGCCACTCGACATGCCTGACAGGGAGAAGTGCTGTTCTTCTCTTGTAGACTCAGAGAGACTAGCGTGACGCTCTCTCGCAGCACACGCATGCATGATTCAGCCCCAACGCTATGAACATCCACGCAGGTTTCTGGACTAGTAATGGAGGAATAGTTAGACAGCAGTGGACAAAAGGCTGTCGACTGTTGCAGTGAGTGTCATCACCAGAGCTGAGAGATATGAGGTGTGAGTCTGCTCTGTTCACTCCTGCTCTGTTTAAAGCACACATTTGGCCTTTTGCCATTCTTGAGTCCTCCTCAAAGCATTTTTATTTAGTTTTTTGCTGTAGTGGAAGCTTTTAACAGGAACTGTGACTTGACCCTGCCCTCTCCGTCTCCCCCTGCAGGATGCTTCGAGTGCTGCATCAAGTGTCTGGGCGGGGTGCCCTACGCCTCCCTGGTGGCCACCATCCTCTGCTTCTCAGGCGTGGCCCTGTTCTGCGGCTGCGGCCACGTGGCGCTGACCGGCACCCTGACCATGCTGGAGAACCACTTCTCAACGGTCGCCAGCGACCACGCCACCCTGGCCATAGTGTAAGCTCCAAGTGTGGTCCATTTGGCTGACAACACCTGGCATTACAAAATCTACATGTCATAACAGAATAAGGTGTTGTGCTAACATGCATCAGAGTAAATTTTCATACAGACTAAAGGAGCATTTTATTGTGATAAACGCTTAAACGTGAATCATTGATAAGCTCTTGGCACCATAGTGCAAGGATTCCAATCATCCTTTCTTTCCTATATGTGTGTGTGTGTGTGTGTTCAGGATCCAGATCTTTCAGTACATCATCTACGGCATCGCCTCCTTCTTCTTTGTCTACGCCATCATCCTGCTGGCCGAGGGCTTTTACACCACCAGCGCCATCAAGAAGGAGCTGCAGAGCGACTTCAAGACCACCGCCTGCGGACGCTGCATCACTGCCTTCGTATGTCTCAGCTGCTGCAAACCATCACACCCATTGACCCAGTCACACTCCAAATGAAAGCCTCTAAATGAGATTGAATGACTTTGATGTGTATTTTATAGTGTTGTTGCTTAAAATAGTGTTTAAAGGCTTACAAAAAGTGAACACAACCCATTCATGCATAATGTTGTAGAAGCCAGGAAAAGGGGACATCATGAAAGTGTTTTGCGGAGGCACAATCGCACACCTCTACCTCACATTTATGGACACATCAGAAAGACCTGCAAACACTTTTGTGCGCACACACACACACACACACACACACACTTGAGCCCTTGAGGGTAACTCTGGCACAGTTTGTCCTTTCTAGCCTGATTAGTCTAATTGCTGCAGATGTCCAGTAACATTATCTCTGAAAGTGTGTTTGTGTGTGTGGCGGGTGAAGGTCTTTAAGGAATAATATTAACCTATTTTTGTAATGCATCTCAAATTTTGCGGGGGAAAAAGTCGCACTGACAAAATAAAAATGGCCCATTTCTTTTCTGCCCTAAGTTCATGTTCCTGACCTACATCCTCGCTCTGGCCTTCCTCACCATCTTCGGCTTCACGGCGATACCCGTCTTTCTCTTCTTCAACATGTGGAATACCTGTGCTGCCATGAGGTCTCCTGATGCCAACATCACCTCACCTGACTCCATCTGTGTGGACGTCAGGCAGTACGGTAAGTTGTCCCACCTGCATCTCACCACAGTCATTTGTACAGTTTTGATTGGTACATTTCGTGTATTCCATCAGTGTTGTAATTTACTTCAGTTAGTGATTTCCCAGGGTGACTTTGGACAGAAACATGACATATCAGTTGTGTCTGCTGTTAGGGTTAGTGATGGCAAAGCTGACAATGTTTGTTATTTTCATTGAGGCTCCTACATTTCGGTGAATCAGGAGTAGAAGTAGCTCAAGCATAATGTCACGGGAATCACGGTAAATCTGGACTCTCCTTCCAGTTTTTAATAATGCGTTGGACAGTTCTTAACCCAATTTTAGTAGTTTCAGCAATCCCCTTAGATGCTTTGCTTGCTATATGCATGCCAGTAATTTCACCCTTCTGAAACCGATTAACATCTTTTCCACAGGATGTGTCTTTCGACATGGTTGTTTAAGAAATGAGAAGTTTCTCTCTGCGTCAGTTAGGGTTAAATAACTTGTTGCCAGCTGAAACGTAATCACCCATGCAGTAATTATCCAATGGGAGGCTCTTACCTATTTGCTTAGTTAAATCCAGGTGGTGACTGTTTTTTTTGGCCAGGCAGTGTAGTTTTGCTCCTGCTCTGTTTCTGCACACCTGATCTAATTAGGGATGACACATTTTCATTACAGTTAAATTGGCTAAGGAGCAGAACACGGAGGACAGGTGGGCCTTGATTATTGGGTTTGTAAAACTACAGTTTTACAGTAAAAGATAACTGAGTAATGGAGTATACAACTCACTGCACACTGATTTAAACCACAGAGCCGTGGTCATCACCCCTTTTTGCTTGTTTGGTGTTGTGGCCTCTCATCAAGGGTTTAATATGCCTATTAGCTCCAACTAAAGAGATTTGTGTGTCATTTGAATAATTATTTAGTGCTGAAGCACACGATCTTTCACACGATCAAGGGAAATGTTTTAGAGAAGTTTTGTAAAGGACTGGCTGAGACTGCTGAGTGATCAACTTCAGCACAGCACAATCTATTTTTAAAATAAGCTGCCATAGCATCATTTTAGAAGAGCAAAAACACACAAATAAAACAACATGTTGATGCAACATGTTGCATATCCCACAGGTAATTTGATTTGCAGCTGAAGTAAAAAGGATCCGACTGCATGCTGCCTTACATGTCTTCACCTGATCAAGGCAAGCAAGCTCAAACGTGCCGGCTAGCCTCGGCAATAAAAGCTTTTAACTTTGCACATAAAGGAACTTGCTGATGTTTGTCACATGTAGGCCAGGCTTGCAGGATAGCAAAATCATAAGGCATCATAAGCTACTGGCCATATCTCTCTAAAGGCAGCCAACATTAGCCATAATCAAATAATAATAATAATAATAAGCGTATGCTAGCCCGTTTTCAAAAATGGTTTCACAGTAAAGAACTAAATCGGAATAATGACCCATATTTTTCCTGTAGGAGAGGCTCAGAGGTCCGGCAGAAGCAGCCCAGTTTCCTTTTATCTTTATACAAGCCTAATTCATAATGCCTTCAATCATCGGGGGAGGAAGGGCTTTATGTCTCAGATGAAAGAGCAGCAGTCCTGTGATGTTCCATCTCTCTGATCCTGTAGGTATTATTCCCTGGAACGCCACACCGGGAAAAGCTTGTGGAGCCACACTGGGAGACATCTGTAACACCAGCGAGGTGAGAGGACACTGACTTGACCTTTTCGTTTCTGCTCCATCTTCCCTTCCCTCACTAATTTTCTCTTTTCATCCACAGTTCTACCTGTCCTACCACCTCTACATCGTTGCGTTTGCCGGTGCCGGTGCCACCGTCATCGCGTTGGTAAGATCCTCATGATCCCACTGATAATGTGCTGCTCAAAATATGCACGTTGCCATGGCGTGTTTCCATAGCAACCGCGCCTCTCACATTTGTCAGTATGTCATCCTATGGGTTAAAATCCAGCCCTGCAGCCTTCCTCTGCTGCGTGAGTGTGTGTGTGGACTTGGTCAGGGTTTTACTCTGCTGTGGAGGTGGACTGTTTTGTTTTATGTCAAGGGAAATGGAGATACTAAAAAAAGCAATAAGCACGATTTGTTGGATCACCTGAAAGCCCTCTGTGGTGTGATGTTTCCAGCTAACAAATTTAGGAGGTAGAGAGAGAGACAGAATAGTAATAAAAATGTCTTTTTTAGTATTGATTCATTCATAATGGTGTACAATGTTTAACAAACGTGTCAATTTGTCAAATTTGATCATTTGGCCATTGTGGTAGCATATGAGTGAGAGGATTTGGCACTATTAAATGTGTATTTAAACCTTTTGTTTGAATTTTCCCACAGTGCTTTTCTCATATTCCTTCATATTCATAACTATTTTGCTGCATTTGGGAACTATTTCATCCTGTTACATTTTTGCTGTAATTAAAAATCTGCTTCACTTGTTTGCCCAGTCAGTAAGGCAGTTTTGTCTCATTCGTTTATTTAAAAGAAATTTTGGCATTTCCTTCCCCATTCCAAAACTATCTAGCTACATTTGGGCAGTGCTGAATTAAACCCAGGTTCTCGTCCCAAGCAAAGACTAATTAGTTAATTAGCTAATTACTTAAAGTGAATGAATTAAACATCTTCCTTTCTCTTCAGATCCACTACCTGATGATTTTGTCAGCCAACTGGGCCTACCTGAAGAGTGCTGTCTCCACGCACGAGTACCAGGACATCAAGACCAAGGACGACCAGGACCTGGAGGCCGAGGCACGCTCCAAGGAGGGCCAGAACTCCTCCTCCTACTCATAAGGACAAGCCATCCTCTCCTGCCACCACCCATCTCCTCTCCACACCTCAACCCCCTACCCTGCAACACCCAGCGCCCACCCCTCCCTCCTTTAAAACAAACCACCTCGGTCATGTTTGATAGTCCCCCAACCTCCTGATTCTCCATCCTCTTCCCTTCCACAGTGTTCATTAAGAGTTGCCGGCTCACACCAGAGGGGAAGAGAATAGAGGATCAGGAGAAGCGGCGGGCCCAGACGGAGGCAGATGCTTCAGAACGGGAGAGCTCGCCCTGCCGGGGTGGAGCTCGGGTCACATCATTTCAGAAGCGTCTCCTCCCCCCCGTGCTTTTGGGCGGCGGCTCGTGAACGTGGCCCGACTGTGATGGCCTCGCGCCCTGAGCCAGCACAGCCTCTCGACATTAACAGCCTAAAAAAAAAAAAAACATTGTTCACCGCCTGCTTCAGCCACAGGGAAGCCAGGCAGCGACCAACTTCCTCCGTTTTTTGGTGTTTTATATGCATATATATATATGAATATAAATATATTGTGCGAATGTGTACGAATGTGTCTTTTTTTTAATACTCTCTGAAAAGTATGCCAGGTACTATTTTGATCTTTCTTCTTCTTCTTTATGTTTTTGTGCTCCTAGGTTTTTTCTCCTTTATTTTCTTCTCCATCTTAGATTTTTTATTGCTAATGCTTGATACGTTGTTGCACTACTATGAAACAAAAAAATAAGGGAGAGTGAAAATCCATTAACAAAAACACAAAGCATCCCATCCCCCCTTTCTCATAGACCTACCTACCATACCTAAAAGACTCAAATCATGTGGTATCTCAAGGATTATTGCGCATTTACATGATCAGAGTTTATTTATCCACCCAGGTTAATTTAAGACCAGAGGTGTAGCAAACTTTGATTAAAGTATGTAGTTTTGGGAAATACGTTTATTCGCTGTCTTGTCGTGGGGTAAATGAGAAGATTGAGTCCAAGCTAAAGCTAAAGCCAGCGGCAGGCTATCATAGGATAGCATACAGACTGGATGCAGCGTGAAACGGCTAGCCTTGCTCTGTTTAGAGGTAACAAAATCTGCCTACACGCACTCACAATTAACTTTATAAATCGTGTTTATTTAATTGACACAAAAACCCAAGTGTAAAAACAACAAGTTGTGGTTTTAGGCTTCCTAAAGCCTCCACTAACCATTACCGCCACCTAATGCCTGATATTAACCACACGGACATGAAAGCGAATGAGCGAATTTCCCAAAAATGTCAAACTATTCTTTTAAGACCTTTACGGTTTTTGCTACACTCGTCACCAGCGGCAGCAGAAATCAAAGATAAATCTGTCTCGGTCTTTGAACATGACGAAAGACACACACCTCAGGTATCAAACCAAATCAGATTTTAGCCAGTTGTGTTCTTTTCCAAAGCCTCACCATCTAAACACAAACCCTGACTGGATTGGTATGCTGTCCTGTGTGAGTTATACAGTAAAAACCAATTCTGTCATTTTTGTAAAATTCCTCCTTTTGCGGATGAAGTTCACCTGTAAATAGCCGAGTCACCCTAAAAGATCTCAATTTACACCTCTCCCAAAAGGGGGAGAGCATAATCAGTGTTTCGCCACGCTCTTCTTTTATTTTCTTCCACAAATATATGTAAATGTACCCTTTGAGATATGTGTTTAGCACTCAAATACTAGTTCTGCAGTTGATATAATAAATGTAATGTAACATCTTAAATGATATGTCGTGAGAGGGATCCAGTGCAGTCATGATATGATATGATATGATGGATTGAGGTGCTTGTGACGTATACATTTTAAAATGTGAAAAAAAAAGAAAAAAAAAAAGGAAATTGATTTTTAACGTTTTATCAGTTTTAGGCAGCTGAGCTCCTCTTGTGATTCAGTAATAATGATTTTATGGAACTTGTTTGTGCTTATTTAGTTTCGACGGCCAGCCAAATGAGTGACTCGTCAACATGTGAGTTGATGAAGAAAGTCACTTTTCTTTTCTTTTTTCTTTTGTTCCTTTTAACGTCATGCCTCTCATATGAGCCACAGAGACTGTTTTGGATGTTTACACTCTGAATAAAAACAAGTCAGGAATTTTCATACATTAATTTTATAATCAGATATTGTTTCATAATCATGAACTATATTCTATATTGATCGTCACTGGTTAGTTTAACGGAAAAAAAAACAACAAGAAAAACACTGAAGAAGACACATTTTTGAACTTTGATGAGATGAAGCATGTCAGTATCGTCCATGTGTGCAGCTGTCTATTCTGTATAAAAAAGGACTATATTGCCATGTGTGTTATGTTTGATAAATATACGTGCTTTGCCGGCAGGTTGATGTAAAGGCAAACTTCAATTTCCTATAAGACGATGCGTGTCAGGGTGTTGTTGTTTCCTCGTTACTTGCATGAAGGAGACATGACTGTGTCTTTGCAGTTTTTCAGGTGATGTGTAGTCAATTGTACTGACAACTATGGTAGGCGGTGTTTGCCCCCCCTTCCTCCTCCTCCTCCTCCACCCCAATCCCCACCCCGTCCCCCTTCCCACCCACTCTTTTCTAAAGAAATCTCCATTGTACTTTGATGGCATTGTAGTCCCTGTAGGTGTTTCATTATGTTTTTATTTTTTAAGTTGGATATAGTTCTATGACTCCTATATAGTGATGATTTTTGTAACCTTCTCTAGTAAAACCGATATTTTTTATTATCGTGACACCGTTGTCTCCTGCCTGGTTCTTGTGTTTGGGTCCCTTAAGTGACTTTCTGTTAAGGGTTTGTACCATAAAAAGGAATATTTAAAATCAGTGATGAGATACAGGATACTGCTTTAGAGTTTGGTCTATAAAACAATACAAAATAGTGAAAAGTGCCCATCACAAATTACCAGTCCACGTCCTTTCTCCCTCAAAACATTTGCCGATTAATTTTCCATCAACTGACTGATCATCTCGGTTGTATTTGCTTGTTACAAAGTTACCCACCAACTGCATAAATCTATTTATTTAACCCGCAAAACTCATTTTGCTACAAGATTCAGCAGTTGACACATTTTAATTGTAAGCCTAGAAAACTGTTTCCACGGTTGGCAGCGTTTGTCTGCTGCAATCAAGAAGCAAGTCTTGCAACAGGTGATGCTAAGTGACTTAATTAGATTATTACATTATTAGCTTGTTTCGATGTGAGTTTAACATCAAAAATCTGGATGTGGTCTTACATTTTATGTTACTGGATACTCAGTTGCAGACTGAACTCCTCAGGAAGTTTAAAGAAAGTATGCCCCCATCACATCTCACCACACAGGTGACTTCACTTGACTATTTGATTGACATCTCCCTCATTCTAGTATCAGTTTAGCTCCCAAAAATCACTGTGAAGCCACAAGCTGGGCGTTTATCTTTCACACCTTTGAGGTGTGGGCGCTGCCTGGTGGACAAAGAGGGTACTGCACTTCAAATGGGAGAACAAAATCAATTGTAAAAGACACAGAAAAGACAATTGTTTCTGCAGTTTCATTGTTGGCGGCGGTTTTATTTCCAGTGCAAGACACGGTGGGAGTCATTTGCCTTAAAGAAGGCAGCTCTAATGAAGGTCATACAGGCACAGTGCAATTAGAGTCATTTTAAACAGTTTCAGGATCAGCAGTGTGTTTCATTCTTTCATAGTTAGAGGGGGGTAGTGATCAATTAATACTTAAATACAGGAAGTTAATTCCTGAAGTTAACTCCAGCATGTTCATCAGCTATCTAGTTACATAAAACATCTATGAGTTACTCCTTTTCTTCCTTAAAGAAACACTCAATTCCATCATGGTATCATTGGTATAACCAAATTTCAAATCAATGTTTTTAAGATCTCTGGTGTGACATTATCATCCCAACAGAACACAAAACAACTCTTATCTTTAAGATTATTTTAAAAACCATTAAATATTGTTCATCGTGTGACCACGTGCATTTTTAGGTAGCTTAATTTATACTGTATGTCAAGAGTTTGAGTTACAGATAGAAAACTAGAGAATGCAATTTCTGAAGAAATTGCGGTGTGAATGCTGGTGCTGAATAGCTCACGCTGAGGCTGAATATGAGATTGAAATTTTGAATCATCCTGAAAATGTTTGAATTATG
>JAVQJF010058170.1:0-69829 GCA_036023855.1 Gadopsis marmoratus
AATTAACATAATTTATTTCAACATTCATTCAGTGTAGATAGTTTGACACTGTAGGGAGTGAAACTAACACTACCCAAATAGTTAAAAAATTTAACTCAGAGCAGTGTTATTTGGTAAATTTTTACTCTGACTGGAAATTGTGTATTTACTTGTGAAGACGTGAGCATATAAAATGATGATCCAGCAAACGGTTGTCTTTTGTATGTTTAATTAAGCAAAAGAATAAGAGCGAGAAAAGAGTCGATCTATTTCAGCTGTGTATGAGGAGTCTGACCCCAATACAGTCACATGCCTATAACCTCACAGAACCTATATAGAGAGTAAAGGAGGGATATGAGAATCACCCCATACCCACACTATCTCTGTCTCGAGCTAACAGGTGACACATCCAAGGATCAGTACAAAGGGCGGCATGTTCTCTTATCACCACTCGTAACAAACAAGTTGTCCTTCAGTCATCAAAACAAAACAAGACACCGATATACTTTGCGTCACTTGTGACCCAAGACACAATATATTAAATTACACAATGTGCAGACTAAAGTATTACCAGATAAGAAAATAAGACATTTTGCCATTACAATGACATAAGTAAGTATTTCTGCATCACTGCTCACAGAAGGCAGGAGTGGGAAATGAGTACTGAGACTGCTAATTAGGAGCAATATCAAAAAGAAAGGGATAGATGCCTGAGTCATATTATAACGTGGACAAAGAGACATTTGATAATAAAATAAGACAAGGTATAATATCACCTCCATTAGAGTCTATTCCTAAAAGTAAAGACAAAATAAAGAGGAAAGCGGCGCCATGGTGGGATGACAAACATAAAGTAGCAGCGAGAAGCATAAATAAAGCAGTCAACTGTAGTGAAACATATCATATAATTTCCAGTCAATGATTCAGTACAAACAAGTTCAGGCAGTAGTAAAGAGGACAATAAAACAGGCAAAAGGGACATCCTGGAGAAAGTACTGCCACTCAGTTGGGAACACTAGATGGGCGTGAACAGGAGGCAATAGAAGGCAGGCACAAAGTAAGGCACGAAGAAAGAAAACCAAATCTGAAAGCATGGAGGCACGGAAAAGAAACAATAGCATAGAGGGTGAAAAGAATGTCTCATTTAGCACGGGAGAGTTAAAGACGGCACTGGCTAAAGCTGAAATATGTTACATCATGCTGAAACATTTAAGTATGGAGGTAGACTGAAAATGTTGTTGCTATTATTTAACCCAGTATGGGAAGAAGCAAGAATCGCAGTGAGATAGTATAGCATACTATATAGTACAGTATATTATAGATAAGTATATAGATTATGTAGAGATTTTTACTGATGGATCAAAGGATACACATGTAACAGGGTCCGATGTTGTGATTTGCAATTACCAGGTGGAAATTAGCAAAAGAGCATCAGATTATTTGAATGTACCGTTGAAGTGTTGATGGCGTTAGGATGGGCTGAACTGGTGAGAATAACCAAAACACTCATATGTATCAGCACTCACGAGCATTAAGACAGGTGAAGTCAGTAATCGTCAGGATCTGCTTTATGAGCTTTTCCAGAACATTTATTCAGGGGGAAAATATCACAGTATGGTAAATAGTGGGGGAACTAGGAACAAGTAACAAGATGGAGAATAGGACAAAGCAACCCGAACAGTACAATTTCCACCATGAAAAAACACCCAATGGGTTACTGTGATCATGCCTTTAAAAAGAGACTGTGACAAAAAATATAGGAGAGACATGGGAAGGTCACCCGATTACAGAAAACATGGCAAGTAGAGGCCAGTGTTAAAAGAATATTAGAGTGTGGATGGAAGAAGGTGGCTGTTTGGTTCTATGAGCTTAAAAATGACACGACTTTAAAAGACGTTGACATTATAGAAAACTATATCCAGAAGGCGGTAGTCATGCAACGCATCTACCGTCAATACACCACTGTTTCATTGCAGTATAATTGTTGGACCGCATGCTGGCGTGACTACTCCGCGACAGTAGGTGGCGGTAAAGCACTGTGGATGCCAGCCATCGTTTAACACCACAAAAAGTGCTTGTTGCTAGTTTCACACTGGCAGGTGAGATAATATAATGTTTTCTGGCAGTCACTCTGCGTTTTCACCCACCGATTATGCGATATCTTCATATTTATAGTTCAGATGATGAGTAGAGTAAATGTTAGTTGTAAATGACCCGCGATGAAGAGAGCAAAACAACTCGTTTCGAAGTTAGCTAGTGAGCTAACTTTAGCGTTAGCTAGCATCTCACTTGTCTACTGCGGTGTAAAATGAGTTAGAAGTTATATTGCTCGTTTTTATGCGGTAACATATACATATAGAGTTAGTTTGTAATAATGTGGACTCGTGAAGATATCTGTTACCTGTTACTTATAACAAGCGGCACACTAAACATTAAGGAACGACTTTCCATAACGATGTACTTCCCTTTCTTTAGCTGTTTTCAGATACAATGGATCAGAAAATTCCTTATGATGACTACCAGCTCCCAGTGGTGTTCCTACCTTCTTATGAGAACCCACCAGCATGGATACCTCCACAGGAGGTATGTCGGATATTAGCAGAGCCACATTCTGTGTTTCAACCCACATATAACCTTGACAAATACAAAGGTCCACAAGCTTTCAACTGCATCTTCAGGTCTTCATCCGGGGATGGAGACTGCTCAGTTGTCATGGCAATGGCACAGATGTCATCACAGGATTTAAGTGTGAATCCTTGGTCACATGATAGCAGGTGGCCACAGTTGAAAGCTCTGCTAAAAGGAAAAAGGTTGAGCTATTTTTCTCTGCTGATTCAAAAGATTCCCAACATAAAGGAGTTAACTTTGATGCTCAGTATGTACCGCGTGATACTGAGTATGTTTCCAGTCGTCTGGTATGTGATGTCCTGTAACATTGCTCTTAGTAAATCAGTGTGTGAGAAGAATTGAGCTCCCAGAGTCATAACAGATGTCATGCCACCCTTCTGGTGGTACATTGTCAGCTTTACTTTTTCTATGTACATTTTCAGCGGGTTCATCAGCCTGACTACAACAATGAGCTCACCCAGTTCCTGCCTCGTACCATTGTGTTGAAGAAACCTCCAGGAGCACAGCTGGGATTCAACATCCGTGGGGGCAAGGCGTCGCAGTTGGGAATCTTTATATCCAAGGTGTGTGTGTGTGTGTGTGTGTGTAGCCCTGCTTTTTGGTATGGCTTTTACTGGCATCAGTACTTGTGCTGCGGACTCACTGTTTGCTTTTGAAAAATGTACACATTGTGATTTCTAATGTGTCTGTGTGTGATGTGTTTGCAGGTGGTCCCAGACTCAGATGCCCACAGAGCAGGGCTCCAAGAGGGAGACCAGGTTCTTTCTGTGAATGAGGTTGATTTTCAAGACATAGAGCACTCAAGAGTAAGTGAGAGCAGTACTTTCTAGCTGAGATCCATACAGATTTCAGTTTACATTATTGTAGTATTCAGTATATTAGTGATACTCAGAAAGGAATGTTAATCACATTTCAATGTTTTTCCGTTCACATTACTGGGTTGGTCGATGACATGTCACTGCCTACCTACAATAATGGACCCCAGGAAAACCGGTGACCACTTTGTGGACGCTAATCAGGATCCAAATAAAGAATGTCAATGTGAAACAGCTTTACATATGCAGAATTGTCTGCGCTGTCATAGTCACTGTCTGAGCATGTTGAAAGTGCATCTTTATCAGATATGTTTTCAATATAGAACTAGTGTATATTTATAGAGGCTGAATGTTCTTGTCATATTTTCAACTGGTCCAAGATGGCTGTTTTGTCAACACTGAAATGTAAAACCCCACAAAAATTTAACCTGCATAAGAATAGAGCATGAAAGCGTTGAAATATGTAAATGTATCTTGTACAGGGTCAAAAGATTTCTGATTAGCATTTAATCTGATCTTAAACATATAATATTTGTAGTTTTGGATCTTTCTCAGTGCTCCTGACCTTATCTTATCTCCCTGAGAAATGTCAAATATCACATACAAATAATGCCTCAATAAAGGCAGCCCAGTGCTGCATTGTTGTCAACATTGCCCAACAGTTTTTTATTGGTGATATCCTTTTTATTGCATTGCATTAAGTTAATTTCTTCTTTCATTTCAGGCTGTAGAGATTCTGAAGACTGCGCGAGAAATTCTGATGAGAGTTCGCTTCTTTCCTTACAGTAAGTCTTCCTCTACAAAATCGTATGAAAAGCATGACCGCAATCTCTTACACGATGTAAACACAGCCCGTATTCCAGATCGGAAGTGTAATTATGCATTTGTACTAATGGCTTCATTGTTAGTTTGACGCTTGTTAACACTTAGATGCCAGAATGTTACAGTACCCACATACTGTAGCTAAGACAACTATCTCACTACATGTCTTCAGCAACAATAGAAATGTAATTAGATCATACTGATAGATTACATGACTACATACCTTTAAGCATTGTAATGTTGTGCTCTGTGTGTTCTTTTATCAGACTACCAAAGGCAGAAGGAGAGGACTGTACATTAGGTGGCAGCAAAGTGCAACAGAGAGAGAGAGGAGACCGTCATTACCCTCCTCCCACAGACTCTGGCCTCCACTCTGTCTCAGCTTCAAGATGACTGATGTATGACTAACAGACTCATTCCTCCGTCCTCCATGTAAGGACAACATATACTCTGTTATATTCTCGGTTTCCTCTCTCACCCAGATATCTGAGCAATCCCTAATCTACCGTGGTGCGTGATGATTTCTACCTATTCAGGACGTATTCACACGAAGTCAAGGAGGCAGAAGCTTAGTCGACATTTTACATTGTAAATTTTGGAACTGATAGATATTTTTTAATGCTTCATTTGTCACTTTTCCTTTTTGTAGCTCTTGTGTGTACTGTCCACATCTGCCTCGATGACACTGATATAAAGTTGAGACATAAATACACATATACTTAGTTTATTAGGTACGCCTAGCCATAACTAATGCAGTCCTATACATCAGCCTGGCAATAAATCCTACTGTCAGGAAGGTTTTAATGTCCAGTTTTTATTGAAAGCGTTAACTCAAGATCCACTTCCACCACTAGCTTTACCTGGAGCCTTTATCTGCATATCACGGTTCTAATGTTTTTATTTTTGAATGTTTCTTATATTTTGTCCACCCCGTTTATATTGATGAGGGTAGACTAAATATTAGAAACACTGCAATACAACTCAAAAGCGCCACAAACCACAGCCTCCAAAATGACCAAACAGTTGAATCAACACCCCTCTTAAAACAGTTACAACATAAACTGAACATTTATTATTGTATTAGACTGCATTCAGTTTAGCTAGGTGCCTAATAAACTGGCAACTTGAGTGTAAATACATATAAGAAATGTACATATGACACATATGGTACAAAGACAGCAGGGTGCAAGACTTCTGGTAGATTTTAAATATCACTGAACTAAATATTGCTGTGAATGAATTGCAGATCCAGTTATTGAATATGATTAAAAATTTTGAATATTAAAACAATGATAGGTTTTACATACACTGTATGAATGGCTGAATGGCATTGTAGTTATTTAATGTACAAACTGCATATTTGAGGTGCCAAACTGTTGACAAGTATGATTTCCAACATGCTGTTAAAGTGCACATTGTGCCCTGTGTGATAGCATTGCTGTTAAGCCTTTAATGGAGTGTTTATCTGTGTGTAATGGAGACTGTTTGCAGGATTTCATTCCAACCCGAAGACTTTATCGGGTACTATCATCGCTTTGGCACCGTGGTTCAAGATGTGCTAATCAAATTGGTAGAAGCTTTGGCTGTTAAACTAACCTGGATCCATTTGAACCTAACCTGAAATAGAAAACAGTTGAATACCTCTGGATGTTACTGTAGTATGCTATGAGTACATTAGTTTTACACCTTTGTATTCTTTTATACACTAATCATGTTCATAAAGAGAATAACTTTTGGTTTTCCATTTGAAGAACACGGTGCTGGCGAGATAGAAGAAATAAAAAGCTTTGAACCACAGTAACCTTTGTCTTTGTACTCAAAGAGACTGAACCGGAGCTGGAAACTGACCGGTTTACTCTGGTGCAAGTGGCCAAACTCGTTCCACTTTGTAGGTTTGTCATCACGTTAAGAGGAATGCAGTCAATGACAGTGATTACTGAAGCATGTTAAACTTTATTTATTTTTTAAAAGATTTCTAACATCCTTTTACATCAAATATCTTCAGAAGAAAAAACATCGGCATCATTCCAGGGTCTTTCCTCCATCTGAGCTTACAGTAACTTCAAATAAATAAATAAAATAAAAGATATTCTTTATGCTCATTCCAATCCTTCAGGTAAAGTATTTTACATGTTAATACAACCTAACTTCATTTTCATTCTCCTTGAGTGCCAACGGAAGTCTCAGGTCTGAATAACTTGATTTGCACAGCATCTGAATAAGTACAATGAACCTTCCTGTACTACACATTAAAGACAGAAATACAACATAGTTGCTCACTAATCACGTCCAAATAAAATGTTCACATTTAAAGACAAAATCAGTAGCAAATGTAGTGATGTTTTTTGTTTTAAAGGATTTTGGGTTTCAGAACACAGATTCAAGGTCGATGCACAGAACCTTTCACCATAAAAAGGTTTCATGTTAACCTAATAACATGAGCTTTTAACAGTGTAACTAGCCATATTAATATGATTTAATCAAATAAATTGACTATTTTAAGTGTCTTAATCTTGATCTGACATTCAACAAAGAATAAGCCAAAGCTGTTTCTTTTTTTTTAATGAGCTATTAATTTATAAAAATATGGTTAAAAAAAATAGTGAACATGGTGTGATAAGTGAACAAGTACATAATTTCACACCACTCTACTTTCACCATTGACAATACCCAATATAATTTCCATTCACGGTCACCTGTAAAGGCCAAGAGCCACTAGTGGACAGCTGCGCTTCATTTCTTCATTTTAAATGTGTTTATGTGCATTTCTTCACACAGCTGCAACTAAAAAAAGGCCCATTGTAAATGTAGTGCTATAACCATGACCCATTCAAACCCCAACACCTTTAAGAAGGAACATCGTAAAAAAATAAAATATTAAAAAAAGGCTGTTGGCAAACACTGGAAATAAGTTTAGCTTAGTTCAACCTGGAGTGACGTGTGCGGCAACTTGATCTGCGCTCATTACTGTCTGGTAAGACAGCTGTAAACACTTCATGCTTGTGCTCATCCCAAAAGGCACAGTTGTTTGGAAAACTGGCTAAATCACAGAGAGTCGGAGGTCTCAAGTCTGAATTCCTGAGTCTATATAGTCCACCCCCCAATCTCTCCCTCTTGGCTACCCTTCCTCCCATCACTTTGATATGTTTTAACTGCTGTCCTCGCTCTCCTGAACATCCACCTTGGAACACTCATCCACGTTTTCTAGCGAGTCTGCTCGCTGTATCGACAGTTCGGCGGGGTCCATCATGGGCAGGGTGTTCTGCTCTGGGTACAACCAGGGCTTCTGGTTGGGAGAGTTCTGCTGTTTCCACTCTGGGTAGTTCTGCCCCGCCTTGTGTACACTCCTCATCACCTGGAAGGAGTGGACCAAGAGAGGACTCGATTAGCTGCAGTCTGACGATCATACCTACCACACCTTCATTCTCAGTCAACAAATCTGAAGATAAAACTGGTAGCGAAATACTGTGCGACAGATTATGTGGCAAGCAGTTACACGAGTCTAATTATTTACAGCTCTGGCACCGTCTACATAAAAGTGTAACGCATTTGCAAAAACTAAGATATTTAAGTAAAGTAAAATTTAAACCAGGGCACATATATTCTTGACTTCACCCAGATATCAGATAAAACTGACACTGAAACTCAAGTTCTCTCATCAATTAGGTAACAACTTTGTACCAAGTCTTTCCCCCCCAACTGAGAAGTCATTTAAAGACATTTTAAACGGATGTCCTCACTGTTTAGCTGTCTACAGTATGGGCTGCTTGTCAGCCTGACTTTTGGACATTTTAGGCCATTTTATACTTTTTTATCTGCCATCAGTAGTTCTCTAGTCTGAAGCTGAAAGGATGAGTTGACCAACTGATTAATCACTCAACAGAAAATTAAATCTGCAACTATTTTGATAATATAATTATTAAAGAAAATTTAATGCAAAAATGTCAGTGACTGGTTTTCGCCTCTAAAATGTAAATATTTGCTGTTTCCTTTAGCCTTATGTGATTGTAAACTGAGAGGACAACAGCCTGGCTGAAAACATATCATCTTTTAAATTTCTTATGGATCTATATTATGTTAATTATTTTTGAGCATTTGATATTTTACCCTTTAAGGTGGTTCTTATGATTTTAATGTGTATTAGCATACTTTTGATTGTTTTATTTACTCTTCTAAAAGTAATTCAAATTCTCCACAACTAAGGAGTACATTATCTTCATTCTCTCAATTTGAGCGTTCACTACTTAGCCAAAGTAATGGGTTATTTCCTTACAATGGTTTAGTCGATAGAAATCACTGTTAAGAGGTAAAGTAGGTCACGCTGATCCAAATAGTTTCAATCTGTTCAGGATATGAAACCTGGGTAACGAGTTCTGCAGCAGCTTGAGCTGAGATACTCCTTTGTCAGCAACCGTACTAGGACAGGCCCTTAAAGTGGGTTTCTATGGTTACCATTGTACTTTAAGACACGTGAAACCCTCACTCCCTTATCTGCGCGCGCGCACACACACACACACACCAATGATATGCCTTTTAAATCATCTCGTAGACACACACGTCACCACACTGTCAGACGTGTATTTTTAACCTCATCACTTTCAGTGCTGTTAATTAGAAGTAAAGAAAACTTTAACTGAAAAGAGTTTGTGACAAAAGCTGTGTTACGTTACATACCCGTGGAGCGAGAACTTGAGAAGCTGTGTTTACCACAACCTTCGGAAGAGAACCTGGAGCAAAGACACAATCTTTTAAAAACAGTTCTGAAAGTGTTCAGAAATCAATTTTCACTCTTGAAAAGAACAATGTTGGATAGTGTCCTACCTTTGGGGTCTGCTTGTGAGAGGTAGGTGAAGGTACAGCTGTTTGGTCCTATGGGCTTGATGAAATAGCCAGTGAGGATCGAAATGGCCCTCACGAGGTTGCTGTGAGGAGGGTACTTCTGTAATTGAATCAAAACAGTTTGCAGAATAATGAGAAAAAACTACCATTTTAACTGGAAACACCACTTTCAAGATGCTGGGCAAGTTGTGCAATTTGGACATGCGACGCTATCACCACGGATAAGACAAATGTACAGATGTAAACAGAAAAATCATACTAAATGCTCACAAAACGTTAAGACAATAGGTGCCAGAGAAATGTAGAAACGGCACATTTAAGGACAGTGGTTGCTATGCGCCTGGGAGTGTGACGTACCGGGTGTTTGACTGAGAAATTAACGATAATGTACTCGTCATCCGTCACCTGCCATGAACGCAGACTCACCACATCTCTGTTCTTTACTGGCTTTGGGCAAAGCCCTGCAGAGAGAGAGAGAGAGAGAGAGAGAGAGAGAGAAAGGACATACAAAATCTGGTTACACTGACTTTCTTCATCACTTTGGTTTCCCCACTCTCACAACCTTAGACTCAACAAGTGCACCCTTGTTATGACAATAAATACACTGGTGGAACAAGAGGCCGCTCATTCTTCATCCCTGAGGGCTTCAGCAACTTATAAAAGTGTCGACGGAGAAAACAGATTCCAATAGATTAGACACCACAATGCACTGTGGGTGGATTTCAAGAAACATTATCTGGTTCGAATGTATAAACATGGACCGTGACATTTTGCTTTAACCCAAAATAAAAGGTCAGCTTTATTATTTGCAACCAACTCACAACACTTTTAAAGGACGTAACGCTTCAATAAAACATGTTTGGTGTCACATACACACATTGTTGTTATTGCATCGAGACCGATTATCATTTCTTTATGACAAACAAAAATCAGCACTGATCATAAGGATGCGCTGTCTTGAAGTGGCACTATTCTTCCACAAAGGGTAGTTAGTATGAAAGAACATGTTCAGAATCCCAAACATGAGGCAAATTCTAAACGTCTTTAGAATTTTTACTGGTTGTACATCTGGTGTGTAGCAGGTGAAAGGAGCCTTTCTCACATGAGTAGTAGCCCACATCAGCGTTAGCGGAGAGCCGGGCAATGTCAAAACTCTCCAGCATGGCAGGGTCCCACTGCTTACGGTACTGGCCGTCAAGAAGGACATCGTACATGGTGGCAGCTGACACATCTTTGATTATCATTTTACACTGAAACACACACACACACACATATATACAAAGTGTTATCAACTATATGAACAGGGCACTGTCAGGCTCACAGCAGGGCCACCCAGAGTCCAGAAATCCTCACGGAGCTGATTATTTATCTAAACATGGTGTAAAGTTAAACTTACCTTGATCTTGTGGACTTTAGGTGCTTTATTTGCAGGAACTTCGACCCAGACTTGCATCCCACAGTTATCGTACTTGTTCACCCAGTTGTCCGTTGATAAACACTGCTTCCTGAAGTCAGCGAAGACCGCCTCGTTTGGTAAGATAACAGACATCTTTGTGTAGCTTTAATAAATATATATATATATATATATATATATAATATATATATATATATATTTGGTCTTTCAAAAAATGAAATAACTCTGACACTCAGTGCGACCTGCTCAGTCCGGTTCCCGTGTTTGACCCGTTCGGCGGAAGTGACTCGAGACTTCTGCTGCTGAGCTTCTGGCGACACGAATATATGCGAGCTGATGGACAATCAAGTCGAGCAGGATTTTCTTTTCTTGTGTGTGTGTGTGTGTGTGTGTGCGTGCGCGCGTCCGTGCGTGCGTGTTGGGATTCCTGAGCCATTCCTTCAAACACCCCGCCCTCACAGAGGCGGCCAGACGCCGTTTGCGGTCGACGCGGGCAGCAGGCGGGCTGCGGAGTTCAGCAGCGAAACCGCGCAGCTGCGGTGTTTTGCTGTCAGAGAGAGAGAGAGAGAGGAACACGCACACTGGACACTGTGGGCGGCTCGGGGAAGTGGGCCGGTGTGAATTGCTCAGTGCTGATGAAGCCAGAGTATCATCACGACTGTAAATGTGAAACAATGAACGCACACTAACAGTAAACCACGGGTGACAAATTAATATTCTAAGCTTGGGTGCATCCTCTGGGTCTCCGTGTCGTTTTAACAACTGTTGTTAAATTTGCTTCTAATTAAAAGATTCACCTCCTGAGACCCAGCCTTTTCATTGATGCCCTCTGTAGAGGACACTGGGTTTTTGGTCTATAGCTTTTGACTCATTTGAGCTACCCTACTAAGTCCTGGTGCGCTAAACAGAGGACATCCTGGCATTTCCAATGATGCAGTATCTCATGCGGTTGGGTGGAATGAGGGGAACCTTGTTTTCATGCCGAGACAAAAGAAACGTTAAAATGGACGATACTTTTTTCCCCCCTCGGTTCTCAGGAGGATAAACATGTGCAGAATGGGGATTGATTTTCCCTTTGCTATTTATAGATAACAATACAATCTAGCCTACATCATCATCACAAGAGAATACATTAACCAAACAAAAAAGGCAAAATGACTGTGCTGAAAATGTGGAATTTCAAAACAAAGATATTCACATTACACCTGACCAAGACAACGTTTTCTTTTCCTGCCGTATGTAGCGAAAACAGACTTACTGGTATAAACAGGAATGATATGAATGTTGCGGCCATACGATTTGTGAAACCCCAGTTCATACAATCAGTCCTTAATTACATGCTTTTGATAGCTTTTGACCAAAGGAATACGTGAACAAAGGAACAGCCGTACGTCTGTGTAGTGCAATCTCATGTGCGTACCTAGCCACACCTTTCTGTTGTAACATTTCATGACTGTGATGTATTACCTAATGAGCAGTTTCTATCTACAGGTTTCTCACATACAACTCAGGCGCTGTACAGTATTGTTTATAGGGTGTACTGATCAACACAAAATATGAATGTTAGTTGATCCATAGAATTTGAAATGAGAGAATGATGAATACGCCACAACACCGGTGCCTTTTTTCTACAAGGAGGGATCAGAGATGTTAAAATGTTTGGTGAAATATCTTTATTTTAATCCATGTGATAGGCCTACACTTGTGTTTAATTCACTCTCCTTTTTATACATCAGATAGTAATAGTACATTATTCACACAAACATTGCTAAACACGAGTAGACAGCAAATTTCAAAATGGACAGACACAATTCAGAATAGCACAAAGCTGAGTATTTAGTCAGTGACAAGTAATAGAAGAGCTGCTCATGTTAAAATGGTTGGTTGATGTAATTAAATACATTACCCATTTTTAAATCCATTTTAAAATGTTGACATTTCACAACAAGCTACAGCAAATGACCAGTGTCTTTTGTTGTACTATGTGGCAAGTTAGTTGGTTTGTGTGTGTGTGTGTGTGTGTGTGTGTGTGTGTGTCTGGAGACGATGCAGCCTTTACCTGCAACTGTAAACCAAGCTACTGACTACACACGCACTGCAAAAAAAGTCATTTCTAGAAGTGTGATAAGGGAAAAAAAAAGAGTGGCCTTTAGGTGGAGTCCCAGCAGACACGCAAATAAATAAAAGAAATTTTCAACATGCGTGTCAGCATTTGTACTTTTGGTCAAGCAAACAATGTTATCTGTATGTCCACGTTACAAAATAAATAAACACATAAAACCAACAGCCCTACACAGGCAATAGCAATTCAGCAAAGAATACTGCAACTAACCTCTTTGCACTTTTTACAGCAAGGCTGTTAGTAAGCGTTGGCTGCATCTGAGGACAAACTCTTTACTACCAGCTCTACAAAACAACTAGTGAAGCCATGAACCAGTCAGCAGGCTTCTGTTATATTTTACAATATTGTGGCTTGATTCAGTGCACAACGTTGGTGAACAAACAAGCAAGGCATCTGTGTTCTTATCCATATAAATCCTGCATGGTGAGCATGCTGCATGTTCTTGCAATAATGTAATCAACACAACACAAATGATCAATGAGATGGTGGGTAGGTGGGACACTTTCCATCAGTGTGGAAAAACGCAACACTGGCTTTCTATTTTTTTTTTTTTTTTACTTCGTACATTAGGGGCATCTAATAACTGAAAACTCCTCCTCGGACATGTTAGTATGCATGCAGCTAATTTAACAACATTGGAAAGACAGTTGCCATCATTCTAATGCAGATATAGATTCAGGTTAATAGCCATAATTAACTTGGGATGGCTTCCTTTTCACTAAAATTGCCTCATTAGTTGGTTACACGGCTCTTTTGCAGCACTCTTTTAATTAAGGTCTCAAATTATGTAAATTTTGTCCACTAACACACTGTTTTGGCAGTTGAACCTTACTGATGTGTTGGGTATAAATAATACCTAATGACTGGACCACTGACCCTCTTCAATGAAAAGGGTCCATTTTACCACAATGTAGTAATATGATGGTTAGCAATGACGTAAATTCACTGGTAATATCCTGTCACTACTTCCTCAAAATAAGACAAAGTAAAACTAAAATAAAAAAATCTGTTATGCTTTAGGCAAACTCTCCATTTATAATAAAAAAAAAAAAGTAAAATACAGTGGGTCTGACAAGTCAACCTTGCAGAGTTATTTAAATAATCCGAAGCAATTTTACTTTACAACGATGACAAGAGTAACAGCGCTAAGATTCCGAACTGTGCAATAACTCGTGAGCTATGTCAGTCTGCAATCCTATATAATGCCATGCAACTGGATGAAAATCGGAACATATCATTTAACTTATTCCTTGTTTTAAACATTTACTTTTTAACCATTGTTTCCCCCAAGGTAATCTGTTTCTATACAGTAATGCACATCCACACGGTTACTCTGAAAAGTCACTGAGTTGGAAAGGGGAAAAAAAAAAAAAAAAAGAAGCATCCCATGGCAGTATGCCAAGGGTGGAGAGAGTGGCCACTGAGAGACAAGCTGTTGGTGGGGAGGAGACAGGCTGGGGGAGGGTGAGGTGTACTAGCATGAGCAGCTGCTCTCGGTGACAGTCATCTCTGGCTGTTTCTCCAGTTTGATGTCGATCACTGAGAGGACACGGTTAAGTAACATCGCCGATGAATTTGCACATTTCACTTCAGTATTTTCTGCAGTGCTATCTGGCTGCCATCTCCTCAGTGAACAGTCTTCATTTTTTGCAGATTAAACAAAGAGGTACTTGTTACCAACTTACCAGAATTTAAACTATTATAGCATTAAAGCCATGGCAATAGTAACTCGACACTACTTCTATTGAAAGCATCTTTAAAAAGGATACTGTCCTCTTTGCTTTTCTCTGGTGTGCTGTCCATCCCAGGCAGCGCAGCAGCAACACGACGGAACAGCTATAAAACAAAGTCAGAAGAATTTAATGGTTAAACATATTTAAAACGTCTTACTAGAAAGGCAGATAAAGTTAAATGCTGTCAAATAGGGGTGGGTGATTTGGATAAAATCTTCTGTCACGATGTTATGGTCAGTAATTTTACAGACATATTGATAGATAAAATAGAAATAGATAGAAATTCATCTGAGAAACTAATCTAATTAACTAATCAGCCAGAAATGTCTACTTTTGTCTAATCCGACATTTGAAAAATTAAGGTATTTAATCATTCTCATGCAAAAATGACAAAAATCTACCATAATGCAATCCTGCTCATTAATTTGCTCCATTACACACAATGGCCAAATACAACCAGGGATATTGAAGAGATCGATACCCCAGTATAAACACTACAGATAAATCTCTGATCATGGATATACTTTTATTGCCTCACATTGTATATAGTCATATCACCCACCCCTTCTGGCTATATACAGTATAGACAGAAAGTGATGTTATATCTATTCACTATCCATGTTATAACTAGTCACTCATAAATAACAGGCGAACACAAGAAGCAGTTACAGCAGTGATATAAAATGTCATTACTGGTTCAGATAAGAGCATGAAAGCGGAGGTCACCGTGCTAACCTCCTCCACTGAGCAAATCAATTATTTTCACCAGTGGTGCAACGGATTGCAGTTGATCCATGCGGATCTCCCGCCACAGTTCGGCACGCACGTGAACCGTGGATTAACTGCAAAGTTTAACCATCATAGTGTGACATACAGTTTTACTGCCGCCGTCACCTACTTTCTAAATAACAATTCCCTAAATCTCGATGCATAGTTGCAGTGAGAAGATACAAGACAGATGCGTGCTGTGTTTTATTCTGAAGCACTGATGGTTGATTTGATTATTTTGAAAAGCTGTTTTGTGTTCACGTGAAGGGGGCATGTTGAATCCCAACGAATCAGGGATGTACACTGCAAGAGGGAAAGAAGTGCAGTGAGTGACAATCATGGTTAGCGGAGGAGAGGAAGAGTTATTGGCTTACTTCTTGATTTTTATCCAAAAAATGACCCGTGATTTGATCTGAAACGTGAGTTTTGTGATCCGTTGCACAACTTATAATCACAGAAACCTTTTGAAAGCTGCAGAAGTTTTAGTAAATCAGACAAAAAGTACTTGAGAAAACCATGTGCAGACCTAGTGAATTAATACTGATACATATAAAAGCAAAGCCTGTGGGGGGAAAAAAAAAACACACAAGTGATACAGTATGCTAAGACATGTCATGATGCCACGAGAGAGGGAAAAGAGGCGGAAGGAGTTAAGTGATGAGACTTTGACAGCAGAATTAGCTCAACTACCTTGAGAGAGCAGAATCTCTACCTGTTTGACATTGTAGCCAGTCTTTGCGCTGGTTTCAATGAACATGACATTCAGTTCCTTAGCTCTCTGCTCGCCCTCCTCCGTGGTGATCTGTCTGCTCAGGTAAAGGCAGAGGGGGGGGAGATGGACGAACAGACAGATATGGAAAGAAACGCAAAGAGGACAGGCCAATAGGAGAGAGAAGAGATGGAGAAACAAAGAAACAAAGAGAGCTCAACACAGAATCTTGTTTTTGAGTGAAAAAGAGAGAGAGGTTAGTTTAGTTATAACACAGACAAACACAAAGGAAGACAAAAGGGAGAGAAGCTGCTGTGCTGAGTAAAGATGAAGCAGCAGGAAAACGACTCCGGAGATCACTCATCCATTCAACAGCCACACTCGGATCCATATAATGAATACATGGCACAGGCTGGCCTCCCTGACCTAAAGGACATCATGACTGTCAGGACTATTTGTCAGTATTGCACCTGCTGTTGCTGGACACCAACCTGTTTGACGTTATAGCCAGCCTTGGCACTGGTCTCTATGTACATCACACTGAGCTCTCGAGCTTTCCTCTCTGCCGCCTCAACAGAAACTTGCCTGCCATGGTCCCGGGAAGGGAGGGGGGAGGGAGTGGTGTGGAGTGTGGTGTTGAGGGAAACACAAAAAAAAAATCAGAATGACAGGGAGAGAACAGAGCAGGAAAAGGGAACAAAAGAAGTAAAGCAAAGAAAAAAAAGCATAACATATATATGATCAAATAATAAGAAATGAAAAATATATAAATAAAAGTAGTTAAATCGCTAATGAAAAGGTTGGAGTATGCAAAATACCAAAGGGGTGATAAAAGTCAAAATTGGATGAGATGCACTGAGGGGAGGAAAAGTGGGATTCCAGGCTTTGGCAGAGTTGATCTACTGTAATAACTTAATGCTACCCATTTTCTAATTGTAGTACAATAATAAAAGCAAAGTCTATGTATCAATCATTGTAAACAGAATAAGAAAATCATCATTGTAACCTTTCACACATCTCACACAACCATGTACCTTTTATCTGCCAAGTCTGTTTTGTTCCCAACGAGCATAATGATGACATCACTTCCTCTCTCTGTTCTAACATCGTCAATCCACTTTGAGGTTTGCTGGAATGAATTAAGATCTGTGGAAGAAAAACAAGCAGAAAATTACTGTACACATCAACCACATGTAGCCCCAAAAACAATGAAACATTTGGTATTTTAGCTATAGTTAAAAGTGCGCACAAGCAGGTAATACTCTTGATTAAAAAAGATAGAGCATCTCAGTTAGACCAGTCGTGTTAGAAAGCAAAAGTGTTAAGAAGAGAAGCTTGAAGGAAAGTATGCTTAAAGAGATTCTGAAGGTTATTAGCAGAAAGATATAAAAGTAGCCACTATGCCGAAATGGTTTCCTTTCAATTGCACTAGACCCCTACAGAAAGGTTAGAGTACAGCCCTAACTCACTGGTGATGTCATAAACAACCACGGCAATGGTAGAGTCACGGATGTAGCTGGGTATTAGGCTACGAAAACGCTCCTGTCCAGCAGTGTCCCAGAGCTGGAGCCGGACCTGAGGATTGGAGCGGAGGAGAAGAAAAGGGGAAGGAGGTGGAGATAAAGAGGGGAAAGGCAGAACATGAAAGTAGAGAATAGGACAAACATAAAGGAACTGCAAGCCAAGCAGCAGAGATGAAAATGGCCTTTTATGGAGGAACGGGGAGAATCATTCAAATGCAGCGGGGTCAGAGATGACCAGCGTGCCATTAAGACATGTGAGAGGAGGCCCTGCTGAATCATTATTTAGGCTGTTTCAGAGGACCTCTGCCCATGAGGCGAAATCTGAAGACATTTTCCATTATTCCATCCATCAGCCTCATATGTAGAAGCATGTATGAAGCACAGACCCCCCTGGACACTGCTGGTGAAATGCTTTAGTATCACTATGCTGATGCAAACACTCTGGAATATACCCTCAACATGCTGTCCAGTGGGGTTTGCCAGGCTAGTAAATCTTTTTTTTGTCCTTCCACATACTAAGTGAAGGACAAGGAGGTGAGGCAAGGCCACGATACCTACTGGCTATGTCATAAACCACCACAGCAGCGGCTGAGTCGCGGATGTAACTGGGGATGAGGCTGCGGAAACGCTCCTGTCCGGCTGTATCCCAGAGCTGCAGCCGAATCTGTGGCCAGCCGTGATACAAATATGGAAAAGGAAGGGGGGGCATTTCATGACCCAGCCAGGGGATGGAAGGAAAACAAAAACTTGAAATAACGATGGGAACTAAAAACATGATCATATGTCTAACAAAATGAATGATAAAATCAAGGCTAATGTAAAAAAAAACCAACGTGAAATGGTGAAAGGAAAATAAATGGTGGCTACTATATGACAATTAAGATGCATGCTTTAAGCTTTTCTAGCAGTTTTAAAACTACACCAACTGGAATGATGAGGATTACAATAAAATATACATGGCTCACCGTGCGATCTTCTAGGTACATGGTTTTTGACAAAAAGTCAATGCCAATTGTTGCCTGTAAGACAATAATTGCATTAAAACACCGTTATAGGCTCAATGCCTAACATCTCTATCTAAGAAAATTGATTAGACAATGGTGTTTGACCACACTGTATACAACATATCAATGGACCTTTTTGCTGCTGTAACACTACAATTTCCCCACTGAGGGACTAATAAAGGTTTATCTTATCTTTTCTCTCTGTAAATTTAACACTTTAACTTGTCACGGCAGGAACAGCAAAGACTGAGCTAAAATCATAAAAAAAAAAAAAAAAAAAAAGACTGTTCCATTTAGGTGTTCCCTCTTTTAGTCTGGGACTAAAAGATCATGGTATAGCCAAGAAGTCATAATATCAAAAATGTCTTTTGGAACACACCATATATTGATTAGAATACACTCATTCAGTGCCTTGGCACACTAATGCCATGTCATATTGTCATGATCATATGTAATTACCTGATAAGTGTTGTCGAAACTGTCATACATAAACCTGGTGATGAGTGAGGTCTTCCCAACTGTACAAACACAGTAAACAGACATTTTATGATTTGATCCTGGTAATCAAAAGCAACCAAAGCCCAAATACGCCATTGCTGCGATGAAATATCCAGTTAAAACAATTCTAATTTTGTATTATATGAATATACATTAAAAAAACACTCAACAAGACTCCGTGACAGCACAGGCTGAGTAAACTGCTGTAGCTATTATCATCGTGGACTGCTGAACCCACACGCTGAGCTGGCAGTATGGGTGGAGCCACAACATTTGGAAAATTAAAATGGCTTAACTTTTCACGTCTATTCCGTGATGAGAGACGGCCACTGCCATATTAGACCATCACCCCTAAAACACAATCGCGTATAAAAATGTCAGTCCCTGTGAGCCGACGTTAAATGGTCGGGGACAGGCCGACTGGTCTGGACCCAGTGGCCGACGTGGCTCTGCAAGGTAGGAAGCTAACGGCTAGTGAGTTGAAAAGCGCTTCACTGACAAACAAGGGTAAACTCAAGTCCCTTCACGTATACGGGGTTCTCTGTTTGGAAGCAGAGATTCGTATCTAACGCTTGGCAGCCACATGAGGGTGTCAACTGGACGTAGTGAACGTTAATATCACCTGACGTTATGTGTGTTTCAGCCTAGCACAGCTAACTGCTAGCTAAAAGTAGCTAGCCAGCTAGTTACGCTATAGTTAAGACGATGCTGATGCATCACAAACTAGTCCCCAGTTAGACCAAGGTCCACGGCTTTAATTTGGCAACAAACCGATCTGTACACAAGTCACGAACGTCAATGGTAAGATACGGTATCTCTACTTATTACACACATTTGTCGATAGAACGAAGAGCGAGATGTTTGGCTAGCTTAGCGATTGGCTATGCAATGACCTCATCACGAGTGAGGGGAAAAAAATGTTATTTCCATCGTCTTTTTTGCCATCTTGCTCTCTCTTAAACACACTATTGATGCTGAAATATTAACATCTCGCTTTGTATTATCCCTGACCGCTGACATCCGGTGGCCAACTTTATCCTGCTAGCCAGCAGCAAGCTAGCTCGCTGGAGAAGCTAATCTTAGCCACTTCTTCTGACATATTCTTCACATGCGACCAAATTAACACTCGGTTCAAGTGCACCGTTCCCTGCTCACCACTCTGTTCGCCCAGAAAGACGAGCTTGAACTTTCGTAGAGGATTGCCAAACTCTCCGCCGCCGGTCGTGGTCGACATGTTGTCAAAAAAAGAAACGGCTAACTAGCTGGCTTTGCTAATGACGTGGTCTCTAGACCGGAGAGGAGCAAGTAGTGTATCTTTACCCTGCGCTAGCCCGGGCTATTGTTTTCTTAAACGCAGAGACGTGAAATAGCGCAACCAAGAGGCAAACGTTGAGCGACAACAGGAATTGTAATGGTAACAGAAAGCCTTTATTATATGGCCCTCTTTTCATTTGGATGCATTTCTGTTTCTCATATGTGTCGGACGGAGTTGTTTTTCATCGTTTTTGGCCGGACAGTAAGAGTTAAAACATACACAGTAACGTCAGGCCTACTGACCGACACCACTAGACCACAAACGTACTCTGATTTAGCTGCTGTTATTTTACTAAACCGAGGTAACGCTAAGATGGTGTGTTTGGTGCTTGTTTGGAAAACGCTTAAGGGCAAAAAGAAAGAAGCAGACGAAGAAATGTTCTCCCAAATCAACGCTTTTCTGTGTGCGTGAGTTTTGGGACAAGTGAAAACAGACGACTAACTTTACATTACATTTATTCGGAGCGGTGCGTTGAACGAACTACTCAGTTACTTTTCAGAGCAGTTTGTGTGACGATGGGGGTTCATGAAGTACACACAGTTAACATAAAAAAAAATTTTTTGCTGTAATTATCCACTTTTGGTAGTGAAATTGTTAACCAAATCTTTTTTATTTTTTCCAATTCACTTGATATAATGAAGTTCTCAGTTTAAAAACCAAAAAAATTGAAGTTTTGACATAAAAATACAGAGCAAAATAAATAACGATATGGGCATAATTGGGGAAACAATGTTTTTATGTGCGTCTATTGTCAGTAAAGAGTGACAAGTAGGAGTATTTTGGGGGATATTCATCCCACAGTTGTACATCCAGGCATGACACATCATGGCTCTAATGACGCAGCAATAATGATTAAGGATAAGTAAAGCTCTGTATGTTTAGAAATCACAACACATGGAAAGAAAAGTCTTCACTCTGTACTATGGGACATTTCTGTTGACAAAGAAGAGTGTACAATACATGTTTATTTCTACATATTCATATGATGGCACACAGAGATGACTCTTTTTCAGTGATAGAGCTCCTGCGGTAATGTCTAATAAAATGTACATGTACAGGTAAAATAAGAACATTGCAGTGATTCAATGACACTTTGTACTTTTTCCTTCATCGATGTTGATTTCGTCTGTCTTCTGTATTCTCTGTCCGAGAGGCCATCTCCTTCGCTGGTCAACTCAACCTTCCATGGACTCAAGTGAGATATGTGCCCTGTTGGCATGAAATGGACAAACGACTGATTCTGTGAGTCCAACGTTACACCAAGGTAAATCATTGAATGCAGGTCATCTAATCATAAATACATACAGCCATGGGTAAAATGGGTAATGTGCAACTGTGAACTTTTATAATATAATGCAGGCTACCTTTTTGCATATGGATAATATGGGCTATATATCGAATGCATGCATCCATTGCTATTGTACAACTTCCCAAATCAGAATCATCTTACAAATGAAACTTATCATTTCATTGTATTTTTGTTATGTGTCATGAACTAGATGTGTCATCGTAGTGTTCAAATTAGGTATTCATTTAATAGAAAAGATCTGCATTGTAGCCCTAGAAGAAGTGAACACTGTAAAACGTACTCAATCGCTGGTGAGCTCACCTGAACTAAAGAGGCCTTTTAATCCAATTTGCTGAGGTTGATAAAACACACACACAGGAGAAAAATCTCAGCAGCATGTCACAAACATCACTGCCACAAGTGAATATGTGTCATTGCATAGAAACTATTTTATACTTACACTTCTGCTCAGGATACAGCAATGGCATGCCATAAATGGATAAAAAGGGGAGGACATGACATAAAACATGTTAATCAGACCAGTTACAGAAGATTCAGTACTGTCTTATTTTGTTTACGGGAAATGTCTCAGGATGCACTTAAATGGAAATTATATGCAGAAACACTGCACTCACCTGCAGGTTTTGGGGACATCAGAATCAGAGGAAGCTCCACGGTGACGTTGCTGGAAAAAAGTTTTATTATTAAAAATATATAGATTCATAATTTATATATTATTCACACTAATAACGTGTGACCACAAATGAAGCAATATTTACCTTCCTGTTAGGCCACCCAGAAGGCTTATGTTGACAGAGAAACAATTAAAGAAACCTTTATTCTGCACAATTTGACACAAAATGTAAAAGTATGCATGAATATTATTTCATTAAGCCTTACCCTCTGCCGGACACCATGAGATTGACCTTGACTTTATAGGAGATAAGAATTCCCTCCATCTTCTTTTCTCCTTGATTTCTGTCAGGAGACAAGAATAGTTTACCTTCCAGAGCTTGAGCATTTGGTCTAAGACACGATAAGTGGATGACTCATGTAGAGTTGTATCACCATCACTCAATAAGAGAATGAAAACCGGTTCACTGTAAGCCCTCTGATGAGAGACCTAGAGTGGCTTACAGGGTAGTGGATGCTAGGTGGGTGTCCTCATCTTTTAGCTGTCCGTCCACTGAAAGACCCCACATGTTTTTGTTGTTAGACAGCAGGGGGGTTACTTGGAAGGACTTCTCGAATGTAGAGTTGGCGTTTACTGTCTCCCTGTATATAGCAGTGTATTACAGAAATAAATCAATAATAAAACATGTTTAACTTAACAGCCATTATTTGTGATCATTTGCTTTTCCTCAATCCATACTTTATATATAAAATGAAATGACAAAACAATGACAACACATTTTTTTTTCTCTCAGTAATAGCTGTGTAGATTCAATGTTGGGATGTGAGGATTTTCAGATATTTAATTTGGCAGAAAATGCCATCCTAAATTAATTAAATTGAAATGACCCCAATCCTGCTAATAATCCTCATTTGATACAGTGACAGGCTTACCCAAACTCCTCAGAGCAGACTGTCTTGACGTAAGTGTCAGATGAGAAGAGCACCACATTTGTGAGCTGCTCAACTAAAAAGAAAAAAAATCTGTTAGAATTATGAGTCAAAATGTATGACTCTTCAACATATATACATACAGACGCGCTTGAACCCTCACTCGTATTCATTCTTTTTTTTTTTTTTTTTTAACTACACACAAACACAATTTATTAAGAGTTTAGCTTTAATTAAGCTTTAATCCTTTCCACGCTACTCACCTGAGACTTTGATTTTCTTCACAGTCTTGGCAGTTCCGTTGTTGATTTTTACTTTGACAGCAATTGGCTCTCCATGGTAATAAATCTAGATATAAGAATAAATTATTTTTAATAATTTGGCAATAGTTATTTTATACATATAATGCCCAAAATACAGTGTGTAGACTTCAATGTTCCTCATTTTCAAGGGAGGCCTCCAAGTGAACAGGTTTGTCAGTCATCATAAACTGCTTGGTTATTTCAGCCTTGGGTCCTATCTTGTTGTTAGCTGGTGCAAATTGTATTTTACGAATCATCAGACGACACGTGTCCCTAACACCAGGGAAAAGACACAGTCAGCCCTCTATATGCCCTTAATTCTGCTACAACTTAAGGATGCAATACAAGATTGGCTGACCGTATGGGTGAGGGCATACATACTTCTTTTCAATGACTTCATCTCCACTGTTGGCTAAGTTGGCAATGTATCCTTTAACTTCAAAGTCCACGCCACAAGCCTTCAACAGAATAAGACAGAAGTAAATGATTTGGTTGTCAAACATTTCAAGTAGTGAATGAAAAGGGAGAATGGAAATGGACAGTAGTGGTACCTTGCCAGACTCATTTGGGCCGGGCTGTAAGGCGCTTGAGCATGGGAGATCTGTTGGCATCTGAAACGAGTGGAAACAAGGCACAAGATGACTGGAAGGTAAAGGTGAAGTTTTGATCTGTGGTTGATCAATATAACATTTGAATCAAGGACAGGAGTGATTTGAAATGTTGTATAAGGAGTGAGTGAGTGAGCTATGCTTCCTCACCTGGAAGGAAAAAGGATATCCCTGCTCTCCAACTTTCTTCAGGAGGGATTCCTGCATTGGTGATTTGGTTGCGCTTCCACCTGTAGGTGGATACACCTGAACGCGCTGGATCCAGATGTCTCTCCTGAAGGACAGCCCAATGACATCCAAGTCATCGCTTCCATAGCGGAAGGCACATGCAAGGTAGACAAATACTGCAATGGAAAAGGATATATTTACTGTAGCCTCTGTGTTGCATACATTTATCATTGACAGCGATTGAGATGGAAATACCTTTTCTGCCATTAAGACCAGAAGGGTCCACTTTAATGACACCATCTACAAGTGAGAGAAAAACCAGTAGCGTTACATTAAACAGAGACATGTGCTGCATGTGTGCAAAGTTTGAGGATGTATAAATGGACTTTGTGCCACACACCAACTACTTCCACTGAATCCACATGGTCCACAAAGTCTCGCTTCCCCAAGTACAGAACAATCTGAGAGAGATGGAGAAAAGCAGAGAGGAAAACAGTTACGCCTCTGGCGAGGTTATAAGAGTTTGGAAGTTATTTCTGGGAGCTGGAAGAGCTACATACAAACTGCACTCCTCCCTTTACCCAAGAGGTGCTCTGTAATGACCATATTATAGAGGCCACTTACATGACCATTGCCGCTGATCTTCTTAAATACCCTGAAAAGAGGGGGGGGGGGGGGAGGACTGAATCAGACTGTTAATTCACACTTTTAGGCTCACTGATTGTAACCCTCCCTCCCCCCCTTTCTTTTTGCATTACAACGATTTTGATTATTTTTTCGTTGTCTGAAGTGTGCACCTATCACATATGTGTAAAAATGTTTTGTTGGCTATTGTTTACTTGACCTTTACTTGTCATGGTAGCATTTTGCTGAACATCTCTCCGGCTAATGCTATGTTTCTGCAGAGAGTAGACACATTGTATTGAATGGTGAATATTTCTTGGTACACGTGTGACTCTGAATCAATATCTCAATATTCAGGCTTTTTTTTCTTCTTCTTAATATTCCTATTACATAACTACAAAAGTGCAATCCCTTTGCTCTGTGCATATATCCAAAAACAAACAAGTAATCCTTGTGGTGTTTTCCTCTTTCGGGTGTGTGCCAAGTAATAATGTTAAAATACTTCCATTGTCTTGTAAACCTCTCTCCCAAGATCAAAGCCACACAATCCACCTTAATCAGGATTTATCCATATCCTGCAAGACTCAAGTGTTAGAGGACTCCCAGACACTAGTACGTGTCTCTGCCAAGATGTTAAATTATTAAATTTAAGTCACGGGGCTTCTTTCTTTTGCAGTTATCCCTGCATGGACCCTGACGCTTTCTTGATTCTATTAAATGAGTCAAGTTTCCAAAATATTTTTATTTAAACACAATATCAAAGTATTTCCTTGAATTTACATAAAGTTATAATTCAAGGATTGTTAACATTTGTTTTTTTTTTCACAAATAGAGAGCCTGTTCATTTTAAGGGAGCATATATTATCACTGTTACAGCGGTGCTTGATGGTATTCAGCTTTTTCAAATCCCCTTTACAATTGGAAAAGATGGAAATTTAACCTCTAATCTAAACCAATTACTATGTCAGGATAGCTGCTGAATTAATAAGTGAATGAGAATAGTTTTTATACTCACTTTGACATGTTTATGGCAAAGTTATAGATTCAGTCTGCAATAGAAAAGATGAATGAGTTACTAAAACACGTGACACTGATAAACCTATGACTATTGGGTACACTGGTTATTTTTTGATTTAATGTATTTTTTTAATTGCTTGCTTTTTCAAAAAGGTTAAATAAATTATTACTCTTTTAAATTCTTACACAATCTACTAATCCAAGAGAGTTTCAATCATAAGGACCACTGGTGAAGTTCATCGCTGACTCATGACTGTTACGTCATTGGACAATCATGACTTCTGAGAAACTCCCTAGTAGAAAGTACCCTTCTGATTTTACAATTGATTTACGTTAAATAATCATAATATTCCTCCAACTTGGCATAATCTTAAGCATCCTGTCAGCGTACTTTAGGGTTTACAGCATAATGTTCCTGTGAAGTAACAGCAGTGACACATTTTCAGTAAATTCTGAATAATACCATTATCTTTAGTTATTTTAATCTGTGTATTTCTAATGTGCCGTTAGTCACTTACCGTGCCCTCGGTTGTGTCAATGAGTCTTCTCTGCTGTCTTCTGTAACCTATCACTGTTGACAGTGTGCTGTGTGGTTGAGTGCCAATCATTGCTACCCGCTTGCTTTTATACTATAACCTCCCCAACCTTGGAGCCCTCCCTTCAGCTTATGCAGCTTCTCAACGAAGGCTGTTTTAGAGAAAATCAGACTAATGCATTAGAACACTACCGTTTTGGTCCACAGCGTATGTGAAAAATAATTTTGTCTCTGCGACTTCAAAAAAATAAGCTCAGAGACGTAGGTCGTTTTGGGGTTGGGACAGATATATGGAGGGCAACGGGCCATCTCTTTGTCGGTCTTTGGATCAGTTTCAGATTTTCTACAGTACATGTGCTGCAGGAAGAGTCCAATATTGTGTATTCCACATTTTGTACATACAGTCCAATTTTCCTATAGCTGGTGCAGGAAGAAGGTTATAATCATGAATGAAATCAGCCATCTAATGCATGTCATGTCATGCAACATCACGACTGAGCAACACAAAGTTCTTTATAGTTTTTATTTATGGTTTTCTTTAAGTAAATGTTCAAAAACAGATTTTTGTTATGGAAGCCTAATTTATAAATTATGGTAAGGCAAATGGCAAAATTCCACTTACATTAGAAGACCTGGAGGTGAAAAGGTTTCTTAAAGTCAATGAATGTATGAACTTGGTTAAAATGATAAACTGTAATTAAGTATTTATTTAACTTCTAAGGTCCAAGCTGGGAGAGAGTTTTAAAATGCGTTTAGAGCTTCATTAAGGTCAAAAGATTGTCTTGTGATTACGTGTGAATTTTCAACTTCCTTTCTTATAGCTTAGACAGGAGTAGAGTGGTATTAGTTGGATTGTGGTTGTTATGGTAGCCTGGACGACAGATGGCTCCTCTATCAAGTCTTTTGCAATCTGTGCTCATGGCAGGTTTACAGAGATCTCAATGACCTGCTGACTTTCTGCAAGAAACAAGGCTTGACAATTAGTATCACTTTGATTACAAAATCATCATCATGCCAATCAGTTCCATAGTTTATGGTTGTGACAGAAGTTCAGAAAGTTAATAGTATTATGTATATCAGATCATATCATGTCTGGTGCATGTCAATGTAAGGTAACATACTTTTAAATTAATTTTTCCTGGTCATAACCTTTGGGTTATTAGTTGACAAGGACTACCTAAATCTGGTAGTTGCAAGACCGCCTCATTTGGAGAGGAGGCACTAGTTTAGCTCGGCTGTCAGGTCTTTCAAAGGACCCACATTCATTGGCACAGAGATCCAGTTTCTGAACTGGCACACAGCCATGGAGGTAAATCCGCCTGGTGGATTGGTGGAGGATCTTTCGTCCTCAGCCAGTTGTAATTGATTTAAAGAGGGAGCAGGTTGATTGGTTTTATGGATGGATTTCATAAAAGTGAAATTGGTGAAATGTCTCAACAACTATTGGATGGATTGCCATTACATTTGGTACAGATATCCATTGTCCCCAGAGGATGAACTTTAATGACCTTGGTGATCCCCTGACTTTGCCTTTAGTGCCACCAGCAGGTCAATGTTTTCACTTATCCAGAGAAATATCTCAACATCTATTTAATGGATTAGCACAAAAGTTTGTACAGACATTCATGGTACCCATATTATGTCTCCTACAGACGTTAGTGGTCTCTTGTCCTTCCCTCAACTGCCAACATGAGGTTGACATTTGCGGTTTTAAGTGAAATGTCTCAACATCTATTGGACAGATTTCCATGAAATTAGGTGCAGACATTTTTATGCCATAAAGATGAATCATAATTATTTTGCAAATCCCTTGAATTTCCATCTAGCGCCATCATCAGGTGACAATTTAAATATGTTCAATGTTTTGGTTTAAGACCAAATACTTACAGAACTAAGGACATTCCCATCAGACCCTGTTTGTACTTTAGCATTAGACATTAGCATTTAGTTCAAAGTGCTGCTGTACAGCCTCAGTGGCATGATACTGCATATCTTTGAATTGTGTGCTAAAGACAGCTCATAGCAATATTAAGAACTGATTACAGATTGATTGTTAAGTTGACCTGTGTCTATTTGTTTAATGGGTGCTGTGGTTTGTGGTTGGCACATTTCTATTGAGTAGTGAGAGGCAGAAGAGCAACTATGGGACCAAACAGCTTCCCACAGAGTTATTCGCCACAGCTAATGGAGAAGGAGGGAAGTAGGATTGCTGAATAATGGGCTATGTGCTAGGAGGGCAAAAATATGAAAGTGAAGGATGATCATAACCATATGGAAGCTGCATTTTGCTGAAAGGGAAGGAGTGAGCAAGAGAGGAAGGGAAGTTTAGGGAGGGTGGCAAAGGGGGAAAAAGTTGGGACAGGAGAAAGAGAGGGTGAAAGAAAGTAAATAAATATGCCTCCCAAAGTGAAACGTCTGAAAACAAGTAAGAAACTGAGAGAGAGAGAGAGATATATGGTGAAGTTGAGCCCCTTGCAAGAATTCTCCTGGCTATGTCCGCCATCTGGAATGTGGAGTCACTTCCTCTGTCTGCCCTGCGCTCTAACTGGGGTTGTCCTCTGCCTCTCTGCTCCCTCCCTCTGCTCTGACAGCACTCTGAAGAACCGCTGGAGACCACGCCAGTGCAGACGGGAATCTACAGACAAGACACACACCATCACACAAGCATCCAGCATGAAAGTGAGACCCCCGGAGCAGCCCATATCCAACCAGACTCGCGCTAAATGGGATCTGGGCCTGGAAGAAGCAAAGACAACTGCAGTCATCAGCTGAACGTTTTGGAGGGTGTTCCTATTCCCTTATATGGCAACAGAGCTGGGAAATCATTTGAATTACTCTGGTTTCTGTTGCATGCCTGTCTGGTTTTAGTGCTGACTGAGTTCCATCTGGTATGTTTCTGTCTCTGCTGTGTGTGTGTGTGAGTGAGTGTGTGGGCGCCGCATGTGTGGTTTGATTAGTTTGTTTTGCCATTCTTGGTTCTTCTTTTCCTGTTGTTTGCATGTGAAGTTTTTGTTTTGGGACAGGAGGAGGGCTCGTGTTTGTGGTTAAGCTAGAGGCACCGTCATTGCCTCAGGGGTGGCTGCTCCATTCAGACTGTGCAGCACCTCTCGCTATTTTTCCTCTACCTCCTTCCCTCTTCCTCCTTCGCACTGCTATGATGGTCTGTTTGTTGGAGCAACACACCCACCTGGGTGCAGCAACTTGAAACCAAAAACTGAAACGGGGTCTGTCTACTCAAGCATATTATCAGAAAGGTGGCCTGGAGATTCTGTTGAGGAGCAGCCTTGTTAGAGAAGACTAACCTCACAATCAGCTGGATGTTTCTTCGTTCCTCCTCGAATGCAACAGGATGTGTGACCCAGAAGTTACCAACAGGGACCCAGGAAGTGCTAGCTGATATAGACAAGGTGTGGGGTTGACTGTTTGAAGAAGAGGATCATGGGAAAGTTCTATTCACTGAAGTAGAGCATTCAACACACTCTGGCGCTGAATGACAAGACAGACAGCGTGATGCTGTCTGAGCAAGTCTGACGAAGTAAACCTGCGTCAAAAAAATTTGTTTTATGTCATGGTCATCACCTCATGTGGATTATTTTTATGAGCATATCTTGCAACTTTGATTGCCATGGCGACGGCAGCATGGTATCATCGCGACACCAGCCGCGTGCACGCAGAGGACTTGCTGGCAAGGGCAGGGAGGGATGGCAGCTACCTAGTGAGAGACAGTGAGTCTGTGCCAGGAGCCTATGCATTGTGCCTGCTGTGAGTATACACACAAACACACACATTCACCTACTTAAAGGACAGCCAGTGTATCGCAATCAAATATAATTGTGTATCTGAGGTACTTTAAGGTACTGTATTATGATACCTTAGATGGTACTTTCTGTCCGAGCACCTGCGAGCTGTACTGTAAATGTATTTCTAAGTGTACAGCTCTTTTCAGTAATGATGTGTAGATCCAAAGTTGAAGTAAAAGAAAAATGCAAAACAAATGCCTGGGACTGTGACTCTCTGCTCTTACCAGAAATCATTTTCATAGAAGCTATTGAATGTGTTCCACCTCCTTGAAAAGATTTAATGAATGATGCACTCAGGATGCCTTGAAGTAGTACAGGCTGCCCTATGAGAGAAGGAACAGTTCTACTTTCTGTAAAACCATACCTAATTACCTCGTCTTGTGAAACCTTTTGATTTGGCGTATACGATTGGAAACTGTTCATAAACTCAACATTTCTGCAGAATGTCCCCATCTGTAAATTGATTCAGCAGCTTCACTCCTCCTGTCGTATCCATCACTTTCACCATTATCTGCCAGCAGGCAGCAAAGAATGGCTCAAAGTGCTGGATTCGGGCCGGGCCAACCTCACACATACACCCTCTCCAGACTAGTCAGACTGTCCTGTCAGAACACAGTGCATCTCAGCCAGTCAAACCCTGGCGCAGGACTCCCCGTTTCCCCTCTTACCCCTCTTTCTTCCCTGGGGCCCCTGAAAGAGGGCGGGAGCTCCAGCGACCGCACTACGCTGACTGCTCATCAGTCTGAGCCAGATGCATTCCTGAAAGCTGAGCCCCGGCCGCTCGCAGTGCTCCCTCTTTCCTTTCGTTCTTTTCTCAATATGTCATTCCCTCATTTAGTTTCTGAAATTTCTCCACACATTTGGTCTGCATTCTGCTATCATGGTTCTTTGTTCATGTAATATACAGTATCTGACCAATATAAACTGCCATTCATCTTTATGTGCTGCCTGAAACAAATTCCTATGAAGTGACTGATGGAGATGATGATCTAAGTGTCTTTCGCACATTGTATAACTAAAACAAACCACGTCATTAGTGATCTGTAAAACAACTGGCGCCTTGTTAAGAGAGTTACATGTCCTTAACTGCAGCTAGACATCTGGTTGTTATTTAAACAATACGTTTAAATCTATTTTCCATTTTAATGTGTGCTCAGAAGTGTGTTCTAGTCATTTGCAATGGCGTTAATAATTATTTTTGGTTTCCAAAGGTTCCAACGTCATGTTCACACCTATCGTATTCTTCCCGATGCAGACGGCCTTCTGGCAGTTCAGGTGAGTGTTCAGCACCACATGACACTGAACCCTCTGCCTGACAAGGAAGACCAGAGGAAAGAGAAACACCGTAGAGGTCTGGAACCATGACACAAACTGTACGCAAACACAGCCTGTCAGATGGAGTTAGAGGGATCAAACAATGGTTTGTTATTGCCTGTTTAATGAAGAACAGGAACATATTTGTGTTTCCTTTGTGTACAGGCTCTGTTGCGACTGCAGTAGCCTTGTTGTTTGAATGGCATCTCTGCCATGTGGCTGCATGCTTGCAGCATAAGCTCAGCAGCACAGAGGAGAAATTGTTTTTATGTCTCAGAGATTCCTACTCAACCCACACACTAGGTCATTGAACAGTGGGTGTGTTTATTAGTTATGTGTATGTACGGGGGTGTTTGTATTAGACATAATGAGTCTGTTGGATGTGGCAGAGTTTAGGCCAGTGATGGTATGTGTCTGTTTTTGATACTCTGAGCAGGGGGCCATTTACTCAGCAAATGACCTAATTATTAGGCGATAAAAACGCACACAAGCACAAAGTTTGCAACCACACGAGCACACACACATATAGTAGGTAAGGGAAAACAAGAGAACTAAACATTTTCAAGGCCTAAACCACAAATCAGTTAAGGCTTCTTTTTTTTATATCTATGTCTGCATAGTAAAGTCCAATATCCATTTAATAATGATTGTCTGGCAGTGGTTCTCAAGCCTTTGATTTGGAAACATTCTCTGCGTTCAAATGAAGACCTTAAACTCTGTTGCTATTTCAGTTGTTTTTCCACTGCCATCAGTATAAACCTCCAGTACGTATTTTCCCTCAGTGGATTTGCTCCACTAACTCACAAGTCGCATGCTTGCCTTTTTGTTTTTCCAATATGGCCATGGAGATATTTTGGGGCCCATTTAGTCTCTCACCATCTCTTATTCCTTGTCATTTCTTTTTAATTGCTTTTCAAGAGATTGTTGCGGTACAAAAAAAGGAGTTCCTGGCAAAACAGACATATAGCTCGAGCCAAAAAAAAAGCCGCAGTTTCTTTCACCGCAAAATGAAACTAAACAATTCTAAAACGAGGGCATAGTATAAAAGCTTGCTCGGTGTTGTGGTCTAATGTGTACCATGTTGGTTTCGTGCATATAACCAGTAGCATTGTGAGCATGCTATGCACAGCACCTGTGCAGACCATCTGTATTTTGCCTGTACTGCTTTGAGTGTCATTAAAGCGTAGCTGTGTAGGAGCTGTGAACAAACTGTGTTTGTGGAAGGTTTGAGAGTGGGCTTTCTTGTGCTTGTGGCTTAAATGTGTGAATGTTTGCATGTAAAAACCTCCGTGCCATGTTTTCTTAGGGGGGGCATTTTAGACTGACTGGGAATGTTGAACCTCAGCGAAACATAAATGCTGCTGTAGCCAGGAAGTAGCTGTCACCTTTCCTGTTTGATGTAGGCCACAGCTTTCTAAACCCCCTCTGGGACACTTTTTATCACAGCAAATCATCTGCCTTTTTCTGTCATGCAAATTTTGGAAGGTGGTGGTGTGGAAACTAACACCAACAAACACATAAAGTATACAAGTCAGACTTGGGCAGTTATTTCACTTTCTGTGCAATTTAGAGCATATAATTCAAGATTTAGACATTAAGTTATAGCATAATAGGTCTTCCCAGGGTCATTTCAAAGACCTTATGTGAGAGAGTTTATGATAAAAGAGTTTATGATAAAACTCTCTCACATTAGGTCTACGAACAAGATGGTGAAGTTACAATTAAAAACTTGGTGATGCCTCGACACTGTAGACCCCAGCATCACATTTGAGCACAAATGTCATCTCATAGCTATGTATTTGTTATTGATATTTTTTCGCTTTGAATTACTCAAAGCAAGGTTATCAAAAGGAGAAGAAAAGAGGTTAATTGATTTTAAACTGCTACGTATATTCAAATATATGTTTCTGAATGCAACATCAGTGTGTTGCGTACTTGTATGGTACATGTCTCTTTTCATCTACAGTTTCTGTGGTCTTTGCAGTTTATGTGAACAGCAATGACGACCTATTCCCATGCATATGGTACATATACTCAATGACATCTGTCGTGTGTGTTTCACAGACAACACAAGGGGTGCAGGTAAACTGTTTCCGGACACTGGAGGACCTGGTTTTGGGGTACCAGCATCCCCACAAGGGCCTGGTCACTCCTCTGCTCTATGCTGTTCCCCGTGATACAGACACTGGGGATGAGAGCTCAGGTGGGCCCTCTAGCTGTTATCACAATAATACATGTACAAATACGGTACACTATACTGTGCATACATAATAAAATTATACATGCCTATACATTTTTTTTATAAATGCTCCAAGGTCTTCTTTCAGGGCTGCAATGTTCGTTGCAAAAAAGTTAATGTTTGAGTTTATGTTTCATGCGTGCACAGAGGATGAGAAGCCGCCTCCAGTTCCAGCCTCTGTCAGCACAGTGCCTTTCACAGGACCACCAGCAAAACCAGCCCCTAATGCCCTGTTACTGGATAGGTTGCAAGAACTGAACACATCCAGGTACAAGTAAAACCTAAAACAAGGAAAAACCTTTTCCATAGTGTCTACCTATGCTGCAGCTTTTCTTAGCATGTCTGTGTTCTATTGGAGATCTGCTTATTCTGTGACAATATCAGATATGTGGTGTCACGACAATGTCAGCCATCTTTTACGTTCGCCTCTAATCAGCATTTTCTCTTTTAAATATGCATCTGTTGGCACTCAAGCATGGAGAAAGCAACATGTGAAACACTATTCAGTCTTTTGATTTATTTTAAATTGTTTTGCCTATTAATAATCAGTGTCTGAATTATTACTCTTGGTCTACTCTATTTCCCAAATGTGTCAAAGAGAGATAAGAGCATAAATGGCTTTGACAGTTTATAAAATATATATTACAGTCTGAATTCTGCCTGTTTTGTCCTGTTTACAGTGCTGCGGGTGAGGTGATTGGTCTACTCAATGACTACCTCTTCAGTGAGCTGCCTCTCGACATTGAGAATGTGCATAAAGGGGCAACAACTCTATGCCACCTCAAGCGTACTCTGGGTACTGCCTGCCAAGGCCTAAACAGGTTGGCGTGTTTTTAATGATGAACGGAAAGTGAGAACCGGGAGCAATTTGCAAAGCACGGACTGTTATGATGCAGTACGCTAATAAGGCGGCATATTTTTATTGTTTAGTAAATATGTGCAGTAGATGTTCTGCACTAAAATGTATGTAAATATATGTTTGGTCATTGAAACAAAAGTTGTGCATTGATGTGATCCACAGTGAGATTGACCTGACTCTCTCAAGTCTGGAAACCCTGGCCACGGTCTTCGACCATCCTAGCTGCTCCTTAACACATACCAAGGCACAGGTACAGTATAAACCGTGTAGTAATATGCTTTCCGAAAAACAGTTATTTCTAAAATGGCAACTCAGTACTGTAGGGGATAAAGGTGCACTCTTTATACATCCATGTACATCAACTCATTGTGCCTTTTGTCTTGTATTTTTGTAATAAGGGCCCAGAAATGGAAATAGACAGCCTGCTGTTTAAAATTTCAGCTTTGGTCAGCCTCCTCTCTTCATTGGAGAAAAAGGTATGTTGAGTGAACCTGCTGTTGAAGAGTTGAGAAACTCAAACACTGGAAAACTACACAAAGTTATCGTTTGAAGGCTTTTCTTGATAATGGCAAGACTCATGAGTAACAATGCAGCGATACTGTTGCTTATAGGTAATATGGTCAGTACATGGACAACATACCAACCAATATTAAAGCCATTTACTGAGTTATAATTCTTGAACAAACTAATTGGCAACACTTGTTGTCAGCTGGTATGTTTCTGCATCTACAATACCATCAGGGCATTGATAAATTCCACAGTTTTTACAGTCTTGTAACTGTTGGTGGCAGTGGTCAATTACTGAGTAATGATGAGGTTTTCACAAAGACATGTGAAAAACTAACAAGTGTTGTACATCACAAATAAGATTTGGTTGTGTCACTGATAATTCTTTCTGCTCATAAAGGTATTAAAAGCATTACAAGATGCGGTGACCAATCACAATCTGGCAGTGCAGCCTAACCCACCCCCTCCTGAACCGACACCCACCAACGTAACACCTGTCAAGAATCATGCCAGACAGCTGCCAGTCCACTCCTTTCAGGTAAATCAAGTTGAAAAAGGCCCTTCCTGTTACAACCAACACAATTCTGTAAATGGCCTGTTATTCAGCTACATTAGAAGTCATTCAACTGACTATGTAAACAAACAGTTTTTCTTTGTGTGTCCAGGTAAAGATGGTGAGGTATGGCCGACAGACTGTTTCTGTGGATGTGGACACAGGAGTGCTGCTCTTTGACAGGAAGGCTGGTTCATTTGGTATAGAGAGGGTCTCACATGACAGAAGTAAGACTTTGTTTTTTTTTTTATGTTGTACCGCCTACAACATTTCTCTTGCTTGCAAATATATTGTAAAATTGTCTGGCATGTTTCTTGTCTATCAGTCCTTCAGATTGTCAAGTTCCAGAGCAGTCCGGCCAAGGTCCGCATGGTGGTCGACAGCCACCACAACACACCACGGGAGATGGCGTTTGAGAGTGCTCGGGTAAGGAAAGAAAACAGGTTTCATCATTAATTTAAATCCAGTTTCCTTTCCCGTAATTCACTGAGTGACTCTTGTCTCTTAGAAGCGTGATGCTTTCTGCCAACTCCTCCAGCTGATGAAAACCAAGCACTCTCACCTGAGTGAACCTGACGTGGTCTCTGTGTTTGTTGGCACCTGGAATATGGGTAACTATAAATGCGATGACAGTCTCTTTCACTGTCAGGCAACAGAAGACTTGCTAATGTGCTGAAGTACAGGGGGAAGGTTTTCTTTTTTATTATTATTGTGTTGTTTTGTGTCCACAGGTGGTTCCCCTCCTCCTCGTAGCCTGCAGTCGTGGGTGACCTGCTGCGGTTTGGGACACACCCCTGATGAGTCGACCGCTTTGGTCCCTCATGACATCTATGCCTTGGGGACTCAGGAAAACCCTCAGGGGGAGAGAGAGTGGACTGAACATATCAAAGCAACCCTTCGCAGCTATACTCACATTGACTTCAAACAAGTAATTCCCCCCTTTTCCAAAAGTTTTTTCAACTTCAGCTGGTGATTCTTATGTCTACATAGAGTGCATTATCCACAAAGCTACCATGTTTCACAGAAGAAGGATCCACAAATCCTGCCCAGAATAGTTAAAAGGGAAATCCACGGATTTTGCACATTGATCTCTGTTTACAAGTCTTGGGGAGTATCACAGCATATGTGAAAAGGTTGTAGCATTTTGTGGCTCAAATTATCCAATTTTGATCCTCAAGTAAGGGTTTGATTGGAAATCTCCAAATCAATGTTCAGGCTCTCAAAACATTCACTTGTTTATCTAAACAGATTTGCAGTTTTGCAAAACAAAGAATGCCTTTAAATTATTTAATATTACATAATCTAATATTACAGTTCTTTATTTTTACACGCAAAAAAAACAAACTACATGCCTCTGGCCTGACAGAAATAAGAAGGTCAATGAGAAGAAGTCACGTAGTAAGTAACTTCTTGGTTTCACTTCAAACAAAGTTGAATATAATAACTACATAAAGCATACAGCCTTAAGTCTACTCTGTAATGGTGGGGTCAACCCTGGCGTTTCATCTTACAAAGCCTGTATTTTGACATCATGTAAATCAGTACTTCATTAATTTTATAGGATTGTACACGTGAAAAGATGCACACACATTTTTCACTTTAGGAAAGAATTGTGAGAGATAGGATGTCATCAGTGTTCTCGTGGGAATATATCTGAAAATATTATCTCAATGATAGATTATAGTATTGATGTATGTATGGGGTTTTGCAAAAATATCATCTGAAATGAAAGCAACACTTCATCTTGCTGTCGAACTTGTCTGTTTTGCAAAATGAGCATCTGTTTCAGTGGCCATGTTAACTGAAGTGGAACCTGACTTTAAAGAAATTAGCCAAATCAATTGCAAAATCTGTAATCATGTGTCCTTAGCCGGGCTGGAAACGGTTTTTGTCTATTGTAATGCGGAGCATTGTCCTGTAGGTGGCAGTACAGTCCCTCTGGAATATGAGGCTGGCTGTGTTTGTAAAGCTGGAGCATGAGAGTCGCATCAGCCATGTGAACACAGCCAGTGTGAGGACTGGTTTGGGGAACACATTGGGTGAGCTGCTTTGCACGATCTCACCATCACAAATGCAAAGATATCAAATACAGAAAATGTACAATATTACGGCTGACAGCCAGAAATATCACTGCATGGATAACAAGAACATTTGTTTTTATTAACATGAAGATTTGAGGTTGAGTTTTTTTGTTGCTTCAGGAAACAAGGGGGCTGTTGGTGTCTCCCTCCTCTTCAACGGAACATCTTTTGGGTTTGTTAACTGCCACTTGACCTCTGGCAGTGAGAAAGTCCTGAGGTACATTGTGTGTATACATATATGTAAGACCAAGTGCGTGTGCTCTTGTTTAATTTCTATATAGTATTAAAACAATTTATAATGATCTATTTTCTTGTGTCTCATGTTCAGGAGGAACCAGAACTTTGTGGACATCCTCAGGCTGCTCTCTCTGGGTGAGAAACAGCTCGGTGCCTTTGACATCAGCCTGCGCTTCACACATCTCTTCTGGTGTGGAGACCTCAACTACAGACTCGACTTGGATGTACAGGTCAGGCCGACAGTTATTTCTTCTTTTAACATGGAGTTCTGATCTAGCACCATTGAACACTCACTTGATAGTTAGTACATGTGGCATAATAGTCAGTTGAGAAAAGTCAGACATAGATGTTTCTGCTTCTTTGTGGTCCTCACTGACTCCAGGACATCCTGAAACATGTATCCAAGAGAGAATTTGAGGATCTCATGTGTGCAGACCAGCTGACCCGAGAGAGACACAAGAGGAAGGCCTTTCTCAATTTCAGTGAGTTTACATTTGTTGTTGGCCTTCTATATTTAAAGCTATGAATACTATGTAAGGCAGTGATTGTATAAGCATGTTACTTCTATTTTGCAGTTACAAAAATAAATAAATACAATTATTATGTTTAATCTCTGTCACTCACTCACGCTATACTCTTTCTCTGTTTATCATGGTTAAGAGGAAGAAAAGATTGCCTTTCCACCCACCTATCGGTATGAGCGGGGCGCTAGAGACTGCTATCTATGGCAAAAGTACAAGACTTCAGGAGTGAGTCATTTCATGTCGCACAAATAAACCTCAGAAAAACAGGATCATGTGTACAAAAAAATTTATTTCATGTGTAGTAGGACTGAGGCAATATCTGCACCTCAGAGTAGCTGCCAAAAAATGTTAGGCCACGGACAAGCAATACTTTGATAACTTCATCAAGGTTTTTAGCCAAGCTAGCGGCATGGCTGTAGGGATGGCAGTGTTGGTCGATCCACCACTTTGATCAAGACTGAAATGTCTTAACAGCTATTCAATGGATTGCCATGGCGTTTTGTACAGGCATTCATGGCCCCCAGAGGATGAATCTGACTGCCATTGGTGGTGGCCTGGCTTTTCCACTAGCGTCCCAATGTTTTCACTTATCCTGTGGAATACCTTAACATCCACTAGATGGATTGTCATGATACTTGTCACAGACATTCATGGTTCCCAGACAATGTGTCATGAAGACTTTATATAAGTACAGCCTTGTAGAGCCGCTAGCATGCATGTAGAGTCTTGGTTTACTGCGTTCTCTTGGTTTGGGATTTTAGACTCTGATGCTAAATATATAATACATACTGTACCAGCAAAGTACAACTACAAAGCAAAGAGAAGCATTCTACGTATACATACGTATACATAATATTTTTTACGTGTAAGCTAATCCTATATGAGGGGTCTGTAGGGATAGACTTTGACAGCAGCTGCCATGGACAGTAAAAATAGGAGGTTAAGAATAACCCACAGTCTAAAACAAGCAATGTTTGGCATAACAGGAATGAAGGCAGCCTTCACTGCAAACCGTTTATCTAGCTGGCCATTTTAATCATACAATATGTTGATGATTTATACTGAAGTCTGTTTCTGTAGGTGCGAGTCAATGTTCCATCGTGGTGTGATAGGATTCTGTGGAAGTCCTACCCAGAGACACACATCATCTGCACTGCATATGGTAAGCTCCAGAGATAAAAAAAACCCAAAAGCTTTAAGTAGTAAAGTAAACAACTCTGTATATATATATATATATATGTGTGTATGTGTGTGTATATATATATATATATATATATATCAAAAAGGGCCTTGCTTGAGTCCTGACACAGCCAATGGTTTTGATGCAGCAATCTCAAATTAGATATCTGAGGTCATTTTTTTCATTTGTGACTTTGTAAAATGAAAGCAGCCCTCAAAACGAATAACGGTCAAAGCCTACATCCTGGTCTGTGGTCCACAAAGAAAAATAGTCATTTCCTCTCATTCAGCCTGAGCTTCTGTTTCTGACTAACCTCAGCACCAACTACCAAAACATAACAAACACTGGGTAGTAGCAAAACTACTCTTTGTCTCCTAAATCACTCTTTTGTCACATCTTATGAAAGATCGCTGACAGCTCATCTGCCTCACAGTGCTGCACAATAATTTTAGCTACAGTACATATGAGATATTTAGTGTTGTTAATGCAAGGATAACAATACAGCCATGTGATGGATTTGTCTCTTATCAGGTTGCACAGATGACATCTTCACAAGTGATCACTCACCTGTTTTTGCCACGTTCCAAGTGGGAGTGACATCACAGTTCAGCTCCAAAACAGGTGCTGTCATTGTTGTGGCACTTTGGACACATACAGATGGAATATGACTGAACCCCTTCATCAAGTGAGAAGTATTGATATGTATTTGTCTTGCACAGATCACAATTCAAGCATGGAGAGGGCCTGGATAGAGCTTGAAGGCATCGAGGCCATTGTGAAGACAGCAAGCAAGGCAAAGTTCTTCATTGAATTTCATTCGTCTTGCCTTGAAGGTATGGTGCCACATAAAAAGGGCATCTTATATAAAGCATTATGCAGTACAGTGGTGGAAAAATGTATTCATGTCTTTCTTTGCAGAGACGCGACGCTCGAGTGAGAATGACTCACAGAGCTGTGATGTTCCTGGGTTTCTCAAACTGGGCTGGTCCTTCAAACAGCTGCCAAAGGTTAGAGGCTCACTCCATTTAGAAATTGATTTCAATAATTGTTTTTGAAGTCAAATGGTTAACTTTTGATTTGTTTGTGTGTCATAGCTTCTTCCAATCATGTCCGACATGGAGTATCTCCAGGATCAGCACCTGCTGTTGTCTGTCAAGTCGTGTGATGGGTTTGAGTCATACGGTTGGTCACAGAGCAAATTCATTTAGTCTAATTAACAACTTAATTCATTATGTCCCTCTAGATTGCTTACTTTGCTAATGAGTGCCCTTAAAGTGACAATTTATCCACAAAAATTAAATGATGTCTTTTCATTTATCTTTAAAAAAACAAACCAAAATAAATCTTATCACAAGTGCTATCTGCTAATCCAGATGGTTTCTTTATGTTTTGATAAAGTTTGCAGATTTCACCTTGAGCTTGAAATCCACAAATTAGTATTAAAAAGCTTAGCAGCAGCCTCTCTTTGGAAATAACACATCTATGTGTGAACAGTTTCATTGACAGCTATTCTATTGTATTCTACCTAGATACGCTTGCAGTTCCTTCATCTCTATGCAAAAAGGGGAAAAGAAAATCACTATAAAATGTAATGATTGACACAGAATTGAGTGTTTTTGTGAGAAATCTTCTTCTAAGTGCTCCAAATAATATGGTATTGACTTCCAATGCGGTGGTTCTACAGTCAGTATGTCCAAAAGTAAGGAAATTGTGTTGAAGTCTAATAATGTTGAAACTATCTGAATGGGCAGGTTGCACTCTCCAATTTGTTGTCTTTCAGGGTGAAATATCTCATTGATCTAATGAATTATCCTATTAAATCTTTTTCATAGGGGAATGCTGTGTGGCTCTGCGCTCACTCACTGGTGCATCAGAGCAGTTTGAGACATTTTTGAGTCACCGAGGCGAAGAGATGGGCTCCATCAGAGGACGGGTCAGGATCCATGTGCCCAAGGACAGACGAGGAACGCGGGAGAAGATCTATGGTGGGTCAGCAGGGAACTGGTCCTTTCCTACCTTCTGCCTTGCTTGCACTTTCACTTCCTACTAAACTTTCATTTCCAATGTCACTGCATCCTTTGACTCTCCTGTGAGTCTCACATTGCTTCCTCTATTTGGTTCCTCAATGATCCCTGGCTTGGCTTTACACTTGCTGGTATCTTTCGACCGTTTCCTCTTTTGGTTCCTGATTGACTGACCCTTACCAGCTGCATCCTGAGACACTGAAACAGGACAGATGAGTATTTTTGTCACCAGGTCAGGAGTTACAACAACACACACAAACACCACTATGCTGTGCGACTACAAACGGATAAAGCCTTTGGCCTACAGGCATCACACAGACTTTGAAGAAGTCATTATTCATTTCCTGCGATTTTACTTTTTCAGAGTGGTTCTATTTTGAGAAGGATTATAAAGGTCCTGTGATGGGACACCTGTCTCCTGCACCTACACGAGTCCAAATAAACAGGTGAGGACCTCTTCATGTTTCTGAGCACCAGCGAAAAGCAACAGAAAGGTTCTCTAGAACTCTTTGAAAAGAGCATCATCACTGACAAGTCACATAGTCTCTTTTCCAAGGAGCAATATTTTATTTTGGAGGTTTATAAAATATGTTGTGCTTGATTGCACATTTTACCTGCTATGTGTTTCCACATAACCAAGCTGAAAGCTGGATTCACTTTCTACTGCATATTTTTATCTTGAAAATAAGAAATGTGTTACCAAGTCCTGTTGGCCATGAGCAGGGGAATTGTGATACAGAAGATATGATCTAAATTATATTGAAAAACTGAATACTTTTTCATGCCATTACTTGATTTTTCAATGCAAACGTTAAACAATAAGAGTGTAAAGCAACTATTTCAAATGTACATCTTTCACAGTTACAGAACATGGCAAATTTCTGGCAACTACGTCGGTCAATCAAATACATGGAAGTGCACATTCCTTGCAGTGCAGTGAAATGTGTGTTTCTACTGTTTCCCTTGGTTTGAGATGGAACATGAATCCATTGCTGCAAAATAATTTCAGAGCAATAAAGTCTTATAGTATTATAAACTGCTGTGTAGTGTTTTGATAAGCCTTCAAACTCATGGGTGTTGTACTCAAACCGGTTTTCCTGGAATGTGTTTCATCTTAACACCTGTAGCTGTACCTGTAGCCACATGCCCAATCAACACGGCCGCTTCTGTTTTTTTGTTTTGTTTTAGGACTGTGCCACTTTTGGTCTGCAACACCTGCAATGTTTACAGTAAATGCTAGAGAAAACATTACAAACTCTTGTGAAGAATGCGAGTAAGAATTGAGGACACACTTGTTGACATAAAATTGAAGCTCAGTTTGCAAAATTCAAGATTTTTATGTTCATCGCAGGTCCTCGGCAGCTCCTCCCAAACTCACTCCGAGCAGCTACACCAATCCTGCCTACTTCATCTTTGAAGGTGTGTCAGTGGTGCGCAGGGAAGAGGAAGCTCTCCCCCCACGAAGGGACCCTCAGTTGATCTGGTCTGGAAATGAGGCCTTGCAGCTCCCAAAGCTCTCAGGAGGTCAGGGCTTTGACAGAAGACCCTGTCGCAGATCAGACTTTACAGAGATTGAAATTCCAGCCGTCCTCCCCCAGTACGCTCCAACCAATGACCTTCACACACCCCAAACCAACTCCTCCTATCAGCTTTTCCCGGCCAAAACCCCATCTCCCATACCTCCACCCTCAAGTACTGCCATGTTACAGTACCAGGAACAGACTTCACAACCCAGAGACAAATACCATGTTAAAAATATTGTTCAAGACGCCATACTGCCAGAGAAGAACCTGAGGAACCTGTATATGAATCACTCAGAAATCATCAGGGAAAAAGCCAGAAGGCATCAACATCAGCTTCTCACAGAAAGAACCAATCCTATCCGTGCAGCCAAGGGGCCATCAGCTCTCTCCTACATCCCCGCTCACTTAGCACACGGTCAGGCCTCTGTTCCCTGGATTGCGGATCAGCAGCCACCTGGAGCTACAGGAGACAACTCCCTCACTGCTTTGCAAATTGCCAAGTCCCTCAGTGAAGTTGACTTCTTCCCCACAGAGCAGAGAGGCCCATCCATACCCAAGCAGCGGCCATGTTATAGAAATGGCCCTTCCATGCATGGCGATGGAGGCTACAACTGGGAGAAAGAGGTAGGACACTGCTGTCAAAGACAGCTTTTAAAAGACGTGGCTCCTGGAGCCGTATTCACAAACATTCTGAGAATTATCGCAGGGAGCTAAATTAGTCTCAATTTTCCTAGCAAGGAGTCCTAGTTTAGGAGTGATTTAGGAAAATTCACAGAACACTCTGAGCAAGGAAGGGGCAGAAACCTTTACCTTAGTGAGGAGGTGTGGTTGACCCTGTTGCTAGGTATAACGCATTGTTTTAAAAACAAAAGAAACACAAATACACTCTTGGTGATAATGGGCATGGAAAGGACAGTGAAATCGAAAGGGCTAATCATATACTTTAGTCTCTATTAAGACATGGTGTAATTATGAATACTACACTGTCATGAATAAATTGTAAGCCATACTTTAAGTAGCCTACAAAATGTTTGAAATCACAGGCCTACTTGCACAGTAGCCTATTTTCATGCTGATAATTATTTGATTTTTTTGCTTACGTTTATTTACCACGCTGGTAATTTTAGTACTCAATCTATTTGATATTAACGGGTGAAAAATGGCTCAGCTTTCATCAATTGCTGTGATGGCCAGTCTCTATAAGTCATCACTGTTGTGCTGTTTAATTTTCCCAGTTGTCAAATACCTTCCTGTTGTGACCACTCTCATTTCTGGCATCATTGTGTTGGGTGGGAGATGTGAGCGCATCTTCAACATGTATGAGTACTGCCCCTAGATCTCTGGAAAAATACATTTGTCTGCTTTATCTCAATTCAGGTGTCTGTCCTCCAAGGTGCACCAGAGACCGTGCAGGAGCTCCTCAGTACTCTGGGTCTCCAGAAATACACCCTAGGACTCAGCCTCAATGGCTGGGATGATCTGGATTACTTCAGGTACATTTCTAACATGTTCCACAAGGCGTACTGAGGCAGGCTCAATGCTGCATTTCATATACAAGACACAACTAATGTGATTACTGTTACTAGACAGACACAGAAGGTGTTTATGCAGTTACTGGAGCCATAAAATGTAAGTTTGGACAAAGGTGAGGGAGCCGTTGTGGAACTCCTACAAAGAGCATCCACCACACCACAGGCAGTGTGACAGGCTGAGATACTAATACCAAAACCAATGTAACAAAGCCCCCCCCCCCAACACATTGCTTGGTTTCTGCTTCACTTTGTGGTGCATTCACAAAATTAAAACACCAGAATATAAAAATATAGCAGACATGTTATGAATAACTGGAAACATGCACCTCTGTTAATTGGGTCATATTTTATTTATGTTTTCTTTATGTGAGCAAGATATATTTGTTTGTAGAGATGGCCTCTGTGATCACAGGATATTTGTAGGCCTGAACAAATTACTAGCGTGCATGTGACAGTCATGCTCATCTGAGTGAATGACTGAACATGACTGTCAGGGTCAGCAGTTAGAACCGCAGTAGTGGAAAAACTGCTAAAAATGAATCCTGTCATGGTGTGTTGACATAAAGATGTTGACACCACATTGTACTTACAAAGATTTGCCAGAGTTATAAACTTTACAAAGTAAGTAAGAATGACTATTTAGTCAAGTTTGATTCGGTGCCATTTCTCCTCTCCGCAGTAGTATCACTGAAGAGGATCTTCGCGCTGCCGGAGTGACGAACCCTTCGCACCGACGCAGGATTCTTGAGAACCTGCCCAGGAACTGGAACTGACATACAGACATGAAAAACATTGATGGTACGAACCCTCGTATATTCTGCTAAATTACAACTGGAAGAAGTGTTAGAGCTGAGATCTGAAAGGAGTACACGCTGAACGGCTATCGATCACATTAGCTGGACCACAGCCCTGTCGTCTTTTCATTTACTCGATCAATACTGTAACAATAGTTTGTCTGTGTCAATACTGCAAAGGAAACATAACGCAGGAAGTACTCATTTCACAGTCTGCTTCAATCATCCATCCATCTTGACAGATTATGAAAGAGGAGGAAAACCTTGCTGTGTGTCTCCAGTTACTGACACTTTTACAAATATTGATTATGGTATCAAGGTCTCGTTGAGTTTTGTTTTAAATGAAATTGAAATGACTATAAAAATATAGTCCTTCAATTTCCAGTGTTCACTCAAGGCTAGTGTTTACCCTTCACTTTCATCCCTTCTACTGTGTGCTGTCCATTACTCTGCTATTATTGAGCCTGGATCTAAGCTTGTAAAAGCCCTCTATTAAACCTATGGAGCATAAAACCTTTAGCTGTACATATCTACTGGAACATTGTCTGTAAAGTTGGTATAAAAGGACCTGCCATATGTCATTTTGTTTACTGTCTCGTACTGTTGCTATCATGTCCACTGTGTATGTTTAATGCAACATTTATCAAGTATAGTGCATAAAGCAACTCCCGACTGTCACCAAGCCTGTCAGTTCATGCTGTCGAGCAGTGGTGGAAACTGAGAAGTCCCTTCTTCAAGTCACATCATCTCACGGTGCTGCTTGTGTGTTGTTTACGTAATACATATGGGTTACTTTTGTAAAACCAGAGATCCAACATATTGTGTCATTCACGAGGCAATTCGCTACCATAATACATGATGCAAATCTGTGGAAAAAAGATGACACTTCTCTTTCAGTGGCAACCATGAAAGTACCAACACGCTGTGTGTTACCAGCTTAAATTCTTTATCAAGTCACAGCAGGTGTACGCATTTCTCTTCAGTCGGCATCTGATTTATGTTTTTGTTCAGGTTCAATGTTAAACAGCTTGTTTAAATATGATTACGTCAGTTATATTTGTGAATACAGGATGAGTGACATGATGGCCATCTCCAGGAACAAACATGTGAGGGTTGTATTTGTCAGCTCAGTTGAATAGTAGACCACAGCAGAAAGACATGAGACAACTGTGAATCTCATCCTAAAATAGCTTTTGTGTGTGTGTTTCCTTGTAGTATTCAGTTGAGGTAGTTACTTATTAAGGTATGACCAAACACATCCCTCTGTCTTCTGGTAGCAGGTCAGTGACCACTGAGTCAGTACTATGCTGACTGTGGTAATGTCATCAGCTGTACAGGTGTTTTTGGTGTTACAGATTTTTATGGCAAAAAGGGTGGAAAGTTTTGACTGGTTTGCTTTTAAAACTCACATGTTTAGTTTGACATACTCGATCTGTGATTACGCAGCAGCATGTTTTTATGAGTATTGAGTTGAAAATGTGTGCACACGTGGACAGAAAAGTTTAAAGATCCCCTCCAGACATGATTAAAACATAAATAATCCCCTTTGAATAATTATTAGTGTGAGATATGGTTTTCCGACAGAAAGTTCAATTAGCTTGTTAAATACTTAAAATTACATATCCTCCTCCCTCAGTCAAAAATCCAGAATCTATGAATATGCACATTTTTGTCATTACAAACACTGTCTGCTACTTCACAGAGAAACCCATTTGAAAAGAATGCTGTGGAAATTTGAAACCTCCAGCGCACAAAGTTACATATTGGACCACGATTGTAAACCGGTGGTACTGTAGACCGACGTACTCTAAATGGGTTTGTGATGAAGAACAGGCCTTGTCTTTGGCCCACTCACATTCCAGACATGTAAACCGCAGAGACCCATACAGCACACAAACACTGAGGCTCGCACTGCTACCGCCAAGCTGACGCATATACACAGACACACACATTATGGGAATGGGGCGAAGGGGTTTGGACTTTCCATGTGTGAGGGATTTGTTTTCACCTTAAGTGCATCTCACACTTAACTTTTATTTACCATGTCGGGATTTAAACTTTTAGGTAAGTTATCTGTCTTAAAAATCTATCTCAAATAAATGTCCAAGTTCTGCCAAGATATATATCTTGGGTGTTAAGCCCTTTCAAAATTGGAAAATGCCATTTTCGTTCATTGATAACTCCGTGGGGCAGGACTGACCTCAGCTGTGCAGCCCCAGTGTAGGGGGCAGAAAGTTGAACTTCACGGGGAGCAGTGCTCTTTGCATGTCTACACAGTCACACTATATATGTACTATTGTCAATCTCAATGTAGACCATAAAAGGGCGATTCAAATCAAATGTGTTCATAAACTTTGACTTATTGGTTGGAGCGCATACGATCTTGTTTGTTTGTGGATCAATCAAATGTTAGTTTTTGGTAACTTATTAAGTGACAACCTCACCTCACCTCTATTTGTCATCTGTCTCTGACAACGGCATTGCTCGTCCTGCATACTTTTTTATTTCTTTATGATCAGACAGTACAGTTCCACACCCTATCGGACAGAAAAGCCTGAGACGACAAAGATTACTGTGGAGATTAACCAGTTAATCCGCCGGAGCTCCAGAGAGCAAATGCTGCATTTATACAACAGCTATATGGACTATTGTACAGCTGTGCAAATATTAACCTCTGTAACATTTAGCAGTATTGACTGCCATTACTGTTGTCATGGGAATGGCACATAATGGAAATGGAGAAAGAAGCATTCACATCTTTAACTTAAGTGGCAATATCACAATGGAGATCTGCTTTCAAAGTTTTACTCAAGGATGGAAGTACAGCATTAACGGGAAAAACGTTTGTCATTTAATGTACTCAGTAGCAGTTATCCAGTGCTGCTTCTTCATGTGTTAGGCAGGGTGTCGACATAAAAGAAACATTTTAATATTGCAGCTCCAGACAGTGCTACAGTGTTTGTGTACTAAATGAGATGCGGCGGCAGTTTTACGTGGTTCACTAAGTTGAAAGTGACTTCCACTGAAGGCTTTTTGTTTTTTTGGGGGGGGGGAGGGCGGCAGTTTCGTCCACTCAGCACTGCGACTTCCCACTTCAGCCCGACAGTGAGCGCTGTCCGTGCGTCCTGCGCGCAGTGTGGACGGTCTCTGCAGCTGGGTCTCTGCAGCTGGGCCGCGACTCTCCCCGCAAAGTAACTTTGCAGCGCGTATCTGATGTGCGTCGGCTGGAACGGACGGCGGACCGAGAGGAGCGGCTCCTGGATCTCGGCCGAGGAGCGACACTGGTGGGAGTAGACGGCGTCTCCGCAGCGTGCGGGATCAGGGATCAGGGACCAGGGACCAGGACCGGGACCAGGACCAGCGCGATACCCGGCACGTGAACTTTTCTTAACACTCGGATCCAGGTAACTAGTGTATTTACCCGACTTCGGTGCGTCACTGCATTTCCATTTTATTCCTGTTACTTTATGCCTCCACTCCACTGCATCTCAGAGGGAAACATCGTAGCTTTCCTTTTACTCCACTGCGTTTCTTTTTGGGATTTTTCTTAATAGTTACTGACATTGTTACACATTAAAGTAAACGAGGCAGTTAAAACCACCGTGACAACATAAAATGTTGCTTACATGAACCTATAATAATAATAATCCAATAATATATAGTATTTGTATAACACTCTGAAAAGGCCCATTTTTTTTTTGATACTTTATATTTTCTGATAATACTGTGCTTAATTATTTAAGTAACATGCAGGAGTATTTTTACACTGTGGCATTAGTTCATTCTTCTTCACCACTGTTAAATACAGACTTCAAAAAGTGATTCCTCACTATATTAACTTTAGGCCTGCAACTAGTGATTATTCTCGCTTAACTTAATCTTTCTAGAAAATTCCAGAAAATAGTGAAAAATGCCTTTTCCAATTTCCTAGAGCCCACGGTGGCATCTTCTAATGTCCAACAAACAGGCCACAAACCAAAGAGATTCCGTTTGCATTATATATTATATAAATAATCCAGTCTATGTTTAGCTTGATAGTTTAATTTACTCCGCATGTGTATTTTCTTTATAAATAATGTAAAAGTCTTCTTCCTTTTGAAGGTTTGGTCATCTGCTCGTTCAAGAGTGCTACAGCAAGAAGTCACATCACCATGGAAACGGTCATCAGCAGCTCTGGCGCACACAACCAGTCGACGGCGTTCACCTCAGTTTTCAACTCTAGCTGTCGCTTTGAAGAGGAGTTCAAATACATCCTGCTACCTGTGTCCTACAGTGTGGTGTTTGTTTTTGGCTTTGTGCTCAATGCCACAGCTTTGTGGCTGTTCCTGAAGATGCGCCCGTGGAACCCCAGTACAGTGTACATGTTCCACCTCGCCCTGTCTGACTTCCTGTATGTCCTCTCCCTGCCCACCCTCATCTACTACTACGCCAACCGCAGTCACTGGCCCTTTGGAGTGGCTGCATGCAAAATCGTGCGCTTCCTCTTCTATGCCAACCTCTACTGCAGCATCCTCCTTCTCACTTGCATCAGCGTGCACCGTTATATGGGCATCTGCCACCCCATCAAGGCGCTGACCCTGGTGAAGTCCCGCCATGCCCACCTGGTGTGTGGCATGGTGTGGGGAGTGGTGACCGTGTGCCTGGTGCCTAACCTCATCTTCGTCACCACCTCCAGGAGGGACAACGACACCCTGTGCCATGACACAACCAGCCAGGCGGCCTTTGAGGAGTATGTGGACTACAGCTCTGTTGTCATGGTGCTCTTATTTGGCATCCCTTTCCTGGTCATTGTGGTGTGTTACTGCTTGATGGCGCGGGCTCTGTGCCGGCCAAGACGAGGATTATCTGCCAGCCAGCGGGGCGCCGCCTCACGTCAGAAGTCCATCAAGCTCATCATCGTGGTGTTGGTGGTGTTTGCAGTGAGCTTCGTCCCATTTCACATCACACGGACCCTCTACTACACTGCCCGTGTGTTAGATCTTAACTGTGAATTCCTCAACATTGTCAACTTTACTTACAAGATCACCAGGCCGCTGGCGAGCGTCAACAGCTGTATTGACCCAATCCTGTATTTCCTAGCTGGGGATCACTACCGGTCCAAGCTGATGTCTGTTCTGACAGCAAAAAGGCAGACGACAAGCAGCCACACACCTGAACAGGCACAGACACAGCGGAACAATAACCACGGCATTGCTCTGGTCTGTAAGAACTCGGCGCTTAAAGACAATGGAGAGATTGACAGATAGTGGGAAATCTGTATCAGAAATCTAAAGTATTAAACATGTGCTGCTCAAGACAAAGCTAACATTTCTGATACCACTTGCAGAAGCACCTGTTTGATTTTGATTTTTTTTTTTTGCACTGAGAGGCTTGGAAGAGAACCAGTTTACTGTAATATTTACTTACAGTATGTGGTTTCACTCCATCAAACCTCTGTTTAACTGGCATAATGAACATGTTTCAATTTCCCTGTCTTTCTTGAGGTTACTGTGTTTGTGGGTTTTCATCAAAGAGCCTCTTCCCTTTCCTTAACGCACAGTCTCCTACCACATAGGGGTATATTACACACAATTCTGTCTGTTCATAATAGACCGTATTCATGCTGTTGTATACTGTTCCTCTTTATGGAAAATGTGTGCTTATACAGAAGAAACTTTCAGATTATGGGAACAGATACTGAGACACCTGGGTAAAAGAATTTGACACCGGTGCCCACAGGTGCGTTACAGTACAGTAGATGATTCAGTCAGTGTATTGTTGTCATCCTGCGTAAGGAGATCACGCACCGATCTAAATTTTAAAGTTAATATCTGAACAAAGACGACGGACAGCCTGGCCGTTGCCTGAGAAATGAGACAATCATGAGGCAATAGTTCTTGTTTTATCAACAATGTCTGCGCGTTACCCAGAAACTGCAGCTACAGCCAGTGCAGCTCCTGGTCCCAGCTGTTTTTGTCCATCAACTTTCACAGCTGTCTTTCGCACAGCTATAGAGAAAAGCAGAGAGGCTGCTCTGGACGAGACGTACTTTTTCAAAACGCCCACGCCTCCTTAGAGGAATAAAGGAATTTTCCTTCTTACCCTTTTTGCATTTGGGACTGATGCATGAAATTTTAAAGCCTTTTTCTATCAGTAATCTAGGCTGAGCTCCTTGATAGTTTTGCAGGATGTGAGAGCAGCGTTGGAAAGTTTGACTTAATGCTACAGAGCATTTGTCCCCCCCACCCTCGTTTTTGATGTTGATGTATGAGCCTATTCTGGATCGCATGTATTCACACAGCTCTGTGTCACATGGCGTTCACATAGAAGCATGAGTGCTCTATTTGAACATGTATTTGTAATTTGTAGTTTCATATGTATCATAAAGTGTCAGAGCATGAGTTACTGGTGTCGACTGTATGTCACATCTCATGAACGGATTATGCAATGACGCTTTCCTGCCTGGTCAGTGTGAAATAACTTACTACTTAGTCAAACTGAAACTAACTCCACTTGCTGTGACCTCAATACTGTAGAAACAGTGCACCTGATGTTTGGGAAGTGAAGACTGACTATGTGCCAACAACAACTTTATAATTTTTGCTGGAAGCCTACCGTCAGCCATGCAGAGTGCGAGAGGCCTGCGAAAGCTGTAGGACACGAGAGACAAACACAAAGGACAGTTATCATCGCCATATATCGTTCACTGGCAAGGAAGTGATGATCGCTCTTTTTTTTTTTTTTGATAAGAGTGCAGGATAAATAAATACTGTATCGATGACGGATGATGGAACAACGTAATAAGTTACCTTAAAGTATTTCCACACTGTGTGACACCATCTAATGAACATTTTATATTAACTTGTTCCAGTTCTTCATTGCAGCTACTGCACATGATGCTTGCACTGATTGAAATAATCAAAGCTAAACCCCCATATCTTAAGGCAGTGCTATTACATCAGAATTGGTTCGATGCCTTGTCCATCATTTTATACATCTAATCTAAAAAGATAACCTGACAACCTGTGCTATGTTTGGAAACTTATAGATTTTGACAGGAATTTCAAATGATACTGTGACGGTTTGAACAAAGTTTGTCCACATCACATGATTAACGGCTGACCCACTGGCCAACTGTTTGAAGAGGTTAAACTTCTTTACAAATAAACTGTGAATATATCGATGCAGCATATTCATTCTAAATGGAATTTATCTCAAATTCAGAATTCTCTGAAACTATCCTGCTGTAACGATCCAGACTTTGTGAACATGAGCAACTTCTTTCCACCAATATAAACAAATAAAATGTTGCAGTGAAGGCTAATAATAATAATAACTACAGTCCAAATGACAGTGTACTGTAGACTGTTTGGAAATATGATTCCATATTGTCTGTAATTTACATACTGTACAGTGATTGAGTGCTGTTATTGACTCTGAGTTGTTTTGCTTTTTCTCAAAACTACAGGTCTTGACAGAGTGTATCGTATTGCTCTTTACATTAAGTTTTATCAGCGGTTGCTTGTGCCAGCATCTTCCTCGTGTACTTCATATTCCACCAACTCTTACCATGTAAAACAAAAAAACAAGATAAAGGCAAAGATCTGCTAATTTGACACATTATCAAATTTTTTTTTTTGTAATGTAAAATGAATCTAATGAAGGCTTCAAAGCTTCAAAGTTTGCCAAGAAAACAGGGCAGCTCTGTCTCTGTGAGTGGCACCGCTTCCTTCTGTCGTGTAGCTTATGAGCGCCCCCCTGTGGTCCGATTTGGTCGGGACGTTCAGGTCAGCAGAGCTTAACTACTCAGCTGGGTGTCGAGCAGTCGTTTCACTTTAGGCATGTAAAATGCAAAAATGTCTCGGTAATTTTTTTGACAGAAATCACATTTTCGTTTTGTAAAACTGTGTCATTGCAGCTTGCGTGGTGTTTATGGGCCCTCAGCGTTGTAAACAGGCAAGGAAGGTGGCCTGCCTGCACCCCAGACACACGGTAAGAAGGCCAGGACATCCCAACTTGCAAAGGCGTTGAAATCACGCTCTGTCCTTATGTGGTTCAGTGTCTCACAGTTAACACCTTAGCACGGACCCATCCATCGGTCTGAGTTGGGCTTAAACCCACTCCAGTGGAAGCAAACCTTCGTGTTAAAATCACGTTTATTTTCACAATCACAGTTTTTAGTCATGCAAAGTGTGTCTGATCACATCTCTTGGCCTCACACCGAGAAGGCTGGGCTGACTGTCCAGACGAGGGTTCCACTATGGAGACATTTGCGAAGCCAATGTCTTTGATGTAAAGTCCACGTGACCTGCTCGGTGCACCTTACTGTTGGCGGACTTGCACCTTGCACCGATTGCTTGCCCTCTCTGCTCTCGGTGTGTTGATCCAAGTTCGCACTGTTGCTTGTCTTGAGATTCTCCTTAAAAGCACGACTTTGTCTCAGTCACGCTGTCGGCTCGCTTTATGTGTCCGGTTGCCTTTTTTTATTTACTTATTTTTTTTAGGAGGCAAATATTGATCTAAATGATTTAAATGTCGTGGTCCTGCTGACAGGATATGTATGTTGGTGAGGGGATGTAGACATTGCATTTCTAAATCTGAATAAACTAATTGTTCTTTTGAAGTGATGACACCCACATAATGCTTCAACGCACTATAAGAGACATATTAGCTTATTGACTTAACCAATAATCAAACATGGCTAAATATACAGTATAGAGTCACTTAACGTTATACTTTAAACAGAGGCGTGTTTAAAGAGAAAGAGGTGAACTAATATTAATTACTAGAAGACTTCTCCTGGTGAGCCCCACCCTCGCCTGTAGGACGACACCAGGGAGTTTACGCCCTGTTGAGAAAAAAAAATGAAGCATTAAATGACTTTCATGAGAAATTATTCACCTGTAGTCTGAAGTTATAGGTGATATACATGGGGATCTTTGATCAGCCAGTAATAACTTACAGACAAATGCCCCCCCAGCCAGCAAAGTATAGAAAACTGAATGAAATAAACATTAAAATAACGTGTTTGATGGACTCGTGCGCTTTGAAACTGGTGAAAAGTCTTTTGAGTCTAAAGAATTCACGTCAAATAACCATATTAAAATATACCAAAGGAATGCAATGTTGTAGGTTGTATTTATTCTCTAAAATATTCCAACCAGTTAAAGTCGTTTCGGTTAAAAAGCAAACACACTTTTGGTCTGGCTTTGCTGAGTGACAGGTAAATTCGGCGAACTGACTGCCACTGCTGTTTACTGGCCTTGTTATTTGATCTGTTTATTTGGATGTGTGTGTGTGTGTGTGTGTGTGTGTGTGTGTGTGTGCATTTCATTTTTTTTTTTTATTTTTTACCCATCATGCAGGCAAACGCCTCTGAATGGAACACGTGCTGTCGTCAGGATGTCTTTGCTCAATCTTATCCATCATCTTAAAACCGTCACCTGCAGCACCAGCCGATTGACTCCAACACTGATTGATATTTTTCAGTCTTGGAGTACAGGGCTGAGGCATTTAGACATTTAAAAGTACCAAAGACTAAAATCTAAAAAGAAAACTGATTTTACTGGACTTTAAATCTATTTTTGGACTGTTTGAAATCTCTTAGAGCTGTTTAGACGGGATGTATACAGGTTTTACACGAGCAAACTGAATTGGAACAGAGTTAAGAAAAATATAATTCCATTCCAATATCAGAAAATAAAATGTGACTTCTAGTAGGCCTTTAGAAGTATTTACTTTTAATTAAGGGCACATACTGTATTCCTGTTAGTAAATTTCACAAAATACACAGTGTATTGAAAGTGAGATACACCTACACCTTAGCATAAAGTGATGCGTTTGTTGAGCCTTGAACATTTTTTCTGTGTTTTTCTCTTGTTTGGCAAATTATAAGGCAGAGACGAGGGATTTCAAGGACGCGTGGACTTCAATTTAATCGAAGAGGCTGAGAGTGGAGTGGAAGAGTGACACGCAGAGGAGAGAAGTTCATTATTCTGCTGAAAAGGAGACCAATGGCTTTCACAGTCGCCATGGTAACTGGTCTTTCTTTTGCAGTCAGACCTATGATAAGGTACTTCACAGCATTAAGCGCAATTATTGCAAGGTAAAAGGGGAATTATTGCTTTCCAATGCTAATAGATGTTTGATATTGATTGGCATAGCGATTCGTATAGAAGTGTGCCCCGACTGTTTCACCTGCCTGACTCTCCGCAACCTTTATTGAAATATGATGGAGGTGATTCTGGATAGGCCTTTGTGGCAACGCGGGCTCCAGCTGCTCTTGCATCTTTACTTTAGCTGAATATCAGGAGAAAATAAACACTTTGCTTGTAACAGCAAGAAGATTAAGACGGATAACGGGTAGAGAAAAACCCTAAACACATGAAGAAGTTGTGATTTATATTTTGTTGGGGAAAAATACTTAACGGCAGCATGTGTCTTTTTTTTCCAGCTCCCTTTTGGTTGCAAAATGTCTCATAACATAAATACTAAACACCCGCTGCTTCCCATCATTAGCATGTCATTCTGTTTTCAAGTGACCCTGCTCGCACTCTCGCACAATGGCGGGTCGGCCTTGGCAGCAGCGAGGTCAGCGCCAAGCACAAGTCCGGGCCATGGGGGGTGGTTGGCTGGTGGCAGCCTGCTTGGTTGGTGAGAAGACGGAGGATTAGCATAGTGGAAAGCATGGGAGCTGGTGTGTGTGTGAGGAGGGATAGGGTGGTGGTGGGGCAAATTGTTTTAACCCCTATTACAGCAACTGCATGGCGCTTCTCTTATCTAGGCCGCTGCAGCCACTCATTAATATTCCGTACATATGGCACTGCTTTCTGTATCATTGTCTATTAATGGGAGGGATAATCGCTCATTCAATTATCAGGCAGTCAGCAAAAGACCAACCGTGCCTGCACACCCCTGGTTCACACAGTGGCACAGCCCAAAACAGATGTGTGCCAGTGAGAAGGTGAGAGCGATAGCAGGGATTACAAGATATTAGCTACTTTAATAAATCAGACGCCGGGAGTAATGTGAAGCAAATAGGGATCTATTGGCAGACAAGAAACATGGCTGAACTTTGTAGCAACAAAGCAGAAGAGGGCAGCATCTTAAACCTCCCTCCTGTTCAACATAGAAATCACACACGGCTCTCCCACACATCCGTGCCATGGCCATGATCCATGTGACGGTTTCAGAGATGCTTCTAAACACTGAAGCGACTCCTTTGTGGCAATGACCTGTGGTCAGAAAAGGACCATCGTTAGCTCTGTGATAGACTCTGCTGAATAAAGCTTGACCCTGATCTCTGCAGGCCAAAGATCTGTGAAGGGATCAAACGTAGCGTTCGTCCCTGTTGATCTGTGCTTTGTATCCTCAGGACCCTGCGTTGTTTGTCTCCCTGCTGCCAGGGCCACGGCCTGGACAGGAAGGGGTTACTGATACTAGTGTGGCCTCTGGCTGTCTTGACCTGAAGAGACCTTGTTGAGTCAACACAAGCACACACAGAGAGAGGGAGAGGAGGAAAGAGGGAGAGTTGGAATAAGGTTGTTTAGTTATCCAGTGCACTGAGTTTCTTCAGGAGGTGGGCCAGGAGATTGGGAGTGCAGAACTGTTGCAGGCGGGGGTGTTTTGGGGGAGTGTGAAAAAGATAGGAGGTGAAATGTTAACAAAATCTTATAAAATCCGTAGTTTGATAACTTTTACGCATTTTGAATGAACCAAAGGCGGCTGTGGCTGTGGAGGGCCTTTGTTGGAGGTCCCATTTTCTCTGGCAGAGCAGCACGCTCACAGGGTCAGCGAAGTTACGAAAGTAATTAAAGCTCGGTGATTCACTGCCTGCTGCAGAGAAAAGAAAGCAAGCTGTCATTCTGATTTAGAAAAATAAATTACAATTTTAATAATGGGGGAGGATGGGGGGTGCGAGAACGTCTACAGCCTTGGTGGGTTGGGGGAGGTGGGGGTGGGCATGTTGGGTGGGAGGAGGGGTCGAGGGGGTTGCTGGCTGCCTACTTATCAATAGTTGCAATTTTTTGAAACCGCATCGGTAGTACATTGCGAGAGCACAAGTGCCCTTAAAAAAAGAAAACCCTGGAACATTAACATACTGATTTCATGCGCATGGCAAAGGGCCTGAGCCAATATCAGAGAGGACTCAGCACTCCTATTGTCTGCTGGGACTCTGGTCCCCTCTGATATGAAAATTCAATTATTTTATAACTAGATCTGGCGCTGCGTTTTGACAGTCGACAGTAGCGCCTTGCCAGCTGCATCAGTGTGGGGGACCAGAGGCTCCTGATAGCGAGAGGGAGGCCTTTCAGACATTGACATGTTTTTGGGGGACAAGATTGCCTAAATGTGTTGCATTTAAGGACTGAAAGTTAATCTAATGCACCGCCATTATCTCACCCAGGTAATTCCAATACCATCCTCAATCTATGTTTACGCTCATGCACGCAGCCGCGTACTCGCACATCCATTCATTCTTCAGCACTTTGAATCTGATTCCCAGGCTTTCTGCATCCAAACAGGTAATGTATTTATTTATTTTTCTGCCGTGCATATTCTCAGGGAGCTGGAAACTATATAAAATAGAAGTTGTTTTCTAAGAGACATCAGCAGTTTCTAGGTCGTAATTCTGTAGGAACACACACAAGAAGACATACCCAATATGAAGTCATACTCTGTGTCAAAAATCTCTTTTTTTTTTTTTTTAAAAAGAACAGTTTTTCAGGTACTTTCATACTTTTGCATTGCTGGGTACAAATAGTATATACATACAATAGTTATATACTGAGTTACATACACTTCACTGTGAAATATGGACACCTCCCCCAAAATGTTGACAAATATCTTTGTCTGAAAGAAGAAGTATCACTCTCCATAAGTGTAATGGTTGTTCTGTTGTCAAATATATTTTAAATCCAAAATTTGCTCCATTTTAATGCAACATTAGTTACAGACACCAAAACTTCCGAGGTGCTATCCACACAGACACATAAGCTGGCCTATTTTCCGAGTTTATGGGACAAATCCTTTCATTACCTCCGTGCTCATTGTGTGTTCTGAGGGGGGTCTGTTAAGATTAGGGAACAGGAAGCAGCCCCCTGGTATGGCCCTCTACTGAGACCCCACTGTGTTGCGCTTATTAACCCAGCCTGGGAGAAGACGTACCTGCCTCCCCTCATTAGGCTGTGGTGGAGTACGCGCTCAGCCAGCAGAAGAATGGAACATTAATTAGTATTCTCTGCAGGGGGAACTGCCATTAGCACTTAATTAGCAGTAAGAGTACCATTCAGTCAGGCGGCCAGTTAGTGTATAACACAGTATGTTCTGTGTCTTTTCCCTTTGTGTCATGGTAAAACCCTGATGAAAGGCCTTGTTGTTTGTGCATGTGTGCTGAGCACTGTGCTGCTTCCGTATACATGTTCCATATATTTTCTTTTTCTATGTCCTTTTTCTTTTCATGTGCAGGTCATCAGACCAAACATGTAGTTTCTGCAGAATTTAGAATCTAGAAGGGAGCCATGCCCCTTGAAAACGAGATGATACACCTCGAGGGGTTTATTTTGATATAATAAATATGATTTGATTTTGATAAAAGCTATTTTTAAGGCACGGTGAAGACCTGTGATCCCAATTCTGCCTGTATATCCTTCTCTATATGATTTACTCTGTGTGCTGCCCTCTCGCCACTGTTGACCTCCATGAGGGCAAACGTTGTATTCTCATCTGCCCGCACGGCTCGGCCCTGGGGTGGCAAAGTGAGTGATTAGGGGATTGAGGTCAACTTTCCCCGTTGGTCTCAGGGAAGTTCCTTTGATCTGCTGAGTAGGCATTCTTCTCTCTTTTCTCTGTGTTCTCTGTCCAGCACCGTCACCACCGAGGAAGGAAAGGGAGGCTGTTAACCCACCTCAGTCCACTCTTTGGCCTCTCTGGTCCTCACTCTCCCCCTACTCTCACCCCTCGTCCTTCACCACCAACAGCTTTTGGAGGCTCAGGCGGATGGTGGCAGTGGTACCTTTTCACTTCCCGAAATCTGAGAGGCGGAGAGCTGTCATTTGCCAATTTGGCTTGAATGGGGCGGACAGCGGATTGAATGTCGTTTTCCCACCAGGCTGCGCCATCCAGACCAGCAGGGGAGGGGGGGGGGGGTGTACAAGGAGCGGGGTGTAATGCTAGAGTAAAATTAGAGCTTTGATGGCGGCTAATAGTGTATGATGGGTGGCGCTGACGTGGATTTCCAGTAAAGACGCCACAGGTTCCTTCTCTCTCTCTCTCTCTGCCGCTCTCTGTCTTGAAGCCAAGCACAGACAAGATTATGTGGGCCCTGCCTTCTTTCTCAGAGCTGCAATTTTTCCCTGATTATACATCTCCAACACCAAGCCTGCCTAAGTCAAAAGGCCAGACCAGTTGTGTTTCTCTGTGCGCTGTCTTCTCACCCACTCACTCACACACACAGATCACTATTTGAGCAAGTAAAGACGATGCAGAACAAGACTCACAGATGAAGTTACTCCGACACTGTAGGAGGTTTCAGCGCTGAAATGATCACCTGGCTAACCTTCATGTTCTGTTTGGGGTCCGGGAGAACCCGAGCCCTCTTTCACAGCTCAATACACAAGTTTTATCAGCTTGATACTTCATGACTTTTTCTAAGCTTATGAGAATTGCTTATGAACCGTGTTTCAATTGTCCCCAGCTGTAAAACATGGTTAAATGCAAAGGATCTTCATATTCTCCATATCTGTGTTGTTGTTGACAGAATGTTGTACAGAGCACTCCCAAATCTTAAATAAGCCCATTTGGATTTCTCTAATTGGAATTTTAAAACGACTTGTTAATAAACGGTTTTACAGGAAAGTGGAACTTTCTGAGGCCTAATTGACCCCAAACATTTGTCTGTGAATGACTTCTTGGCCAACAAGCTGAATATACAGTGCATGTGTTAATGCATAGACCATTGCTTTAATGACTGACAGAAAAACTGCACTTTTAGCTACTTTGAGTTGTGAAAAGCTACTACATGTGTGGATGGATTTGTGTTGTGCTGGATGGGAAGGGTCCCAGGTATGGCAGCCGTTTCCTTCAGGGCTTTTTCAAAATCCGCATTAATCACTCAGGCCCTCGCTCCCTCCCACCCTGCTGCCCAGTGAGAGACACGAGGATGCACGAAACACAACACTGGGACTCGCCTCAGGGCCACTAGGCACACATTCTCACACACACGCACACCAACACTACATTAGATGTTGTGATAGCTTCTGAGGCACGAGCAGCACTGTGTTGCTCTGACATATGGAAGCTTAAAGGCTTCTTAAATATCCATATCAATCTGCACGCTTGTCAGGTTGACAATGACGGAAACAGAACACCATTAACAGCGTCAGGCGGTATCATCCTCATCTGTGCAACATTAGAGAAATAGATGTCACCCTGGAAGGCATACCTTTGGACATCAGCCAAGCCAGTGCGCAGTGTGAATTCTAGTTTTTGGCTGGTTGTAATATTGAACTGTTGGACCTAAACGTCGGCTTTGACATGCGTGTTCTTTGGCTTATTTTAACTCCACCAGAGTGTTAGGTGGGGTTGGAGCTTCCGTGTTCGGTTCAAGAGTCAGAAATACAATATCCTGTTTCAAAATGGATCTGATTGCATTGATTTCATTGTTCTGCTCTTTCTTGGTAATGCTTATACGCTTGTGACCGTGCGAGGTGATTGTCCTCTCCCTGCTGCACAGAAAGCATTGTACCTTACTCTCCCGGGATGGTAGGTGTTTTGTTTTTTGAGCTCTTTCACACCAGCTCTCCTCTCCCTCTTTTTTTTTTTTTTTTAAACACAATAGCGCTCTCTCCTCTCACCCAGCGTGGCAACCCTTTCAAACGGGAAGCTCCAGGTCAGTTTCCCTTGCCAAGTTTTGCAGCCTGCCATGTTGTCTATTCTGCTCAGCTATTTAAAAAATGTTGAATATCAACAATGGCTTTCACTGGTGCATTGTCAACTTTTGTATGAAGCAATCTTGGCTGAATGAGATGGGTCCCAGAGCAGGGAGAGCTCAGCTGCAGTGTGCACTACCACACCAGCGACTGCCCGGCTCTCTCGCTCTTTATATATTTCTCTGCTGCACTGGGAGCTGCCATGGTGATGTTACTCCCATCTGAATGGCCGTGGTTGGAGTCTGGGCCGAGGCTTTGGGCTGTGGATGTCACTGCTATCTTCCAGTCCATGGTCCGGCTGCTCCTGGGCCTGCTGACAGCCAGCTGTTGAAGGTGTGTCTGACAGAGGGATTGGGAAGCAGCAGCAGCAGCAGCAGCAGCAGCAGCAGCCTTGGAACCAGTCAGAGCTTGGTGAGTGTCCTCAATTTTCTGGCCAGAGTGGGAGGAGGTTAGTAGTCAAGAGAGGAGAGAAGAGGGAGGGGGCGTTCAGGGAGATGGTGCAGGGAGCTTTGTGTTCCGTGAGTTGTGTTTACGGTCTCTGTTCACGCATATATTCATTAAGAAACTTGTCCTATTTATCCTGTGGAAATTATTTCTCTTTAAACACACGTCATGTCACCTGTTGGTCTAGACAGCACTCTGATCTGACACAGTAGAGTTAAAAATAACCAAACCGATGAGATCAAGTCTGAATAATAACATGTAAAATGTAAACCTCTTCTGTCCTGTGACACAGGCTCAGAAAATCAGAACTCGTGCTCCACTTCTTTTATTTGCCAACAGTGTGCAGTCTACAGCCAATGTTGACACTTTAACAATGTCCAAACTCCCTACGCCACCGAAGGTTCGCCCTGTTTCATATGCACGCTGGATGCATCGATGACTTTACTCTGAGCTCCGTGTGTTTGCAAAAGCACAGACATCTATGTATGTGTAAGTGAGGAGAAAGATGAAAGCCAGAATGAGAGCTTGCTTCCTGATAACAGTAGCTTAGGCTCTTTGTCCTGTTGTCAGCCAGGAGAGGAGCGAGGCTGGAAATCGCTCCAGTGCAGCGGCAACATCATGTATGTTTCATTGACATATCAGTCTATGGGGCAATGAGCCGCCGCCTCTGCACTCCTCCGGTGTGTGTGTGCGAGTGTGTGTGTGTGTGTGTGTGTGTGTGTGTACAAAAAGGCGGCACAGTTCTTTATTAGCCATGTTAGTGAAGAACGACAGTTGACATGAGCGAAATGGAAAAGTAAAGCGTTATTACTGCGCCACGATCGATTGGGCTGCCGAGAACAGAGGTGGTAGCTCTCAGTTTTGCACTAATGTTAAGAATTAATCACAATAATGTTTTTTTTTTTCTTTTTTACACTTTCGCACTTTTATGTTGCTTTTTAACAAATTATTCTCTTTCACCTTTTGCACAACATATTCAGAGGTTATAGCAACAAGAGAGGTGAGACGCTAAGATTTAATATCGCAAACAACAACTTTAGAGTGATTATAGATACAGTTTCTAAATGAATTAAAAGGAAACTCATTTGAAATATAAAAATGTTTCCATATTGCACTGCCACTAAATCAGCTCCAGCATGTCATTTTTATAATAATTGAATTGGTTTTGTCACACCGGACACCAAATGTTTAAATATTGATTCTTTAACATGCTCTCAGTATCATTTGGTCACGTGTTCCTCGTATCATAATTGGTTGTATTTAAGTGTGATGGGGACTTGCCGAACCGTTTTCAAACTCTGACCTGAAACTCTAAATGTTAGAGTCCCAGTAAACGGAACAGAGACATCCTACCTTCCGGAGGACCTGTGTTGTCCTCTGTCTCACCTCTCTGAGCTCAACCCGGTGCAAGGTGACCAAATTCATCTCAGACCAGCCCATCCATTATCTTGTCAACACAGTCAGCTTCCCACCTTAGTTTGCTCTTCTCCCAGAAGGCTTACTCTAATGAAACTGGCAATAATCACCGCACTCATCTCGTCATGCTCAAGGTAATTAATATATTTAGAGGGCGATGGCTAACTCTTAATTAAATTATGCCTCTTTTAATGAGACCTTGACTGGGACTAAATTTATGACCACTATCTGCTTTATCAAGTGCTTTGCACACAACAAAGATTTGTCATTTTCCCCCAAATCACAGCTAGATTACATACAATGGTACTCATGATTTATATATCAATTTATGCTTGTTTGTTTCTTTATTTAAGGTTTAATAAATTACCTCTTATAATTACCTAACCTAGTTTTGGGTTCTTAAAAGCCCCCCAATTAATGCTCAGTGCTGTATCTCTGTTACATATTCATTTTGGAGGAGAATACAGATAACAACTTGGTGGCATTAATCATGTTACAAAATTGGGTGTATTTAATTAATTAAAGTTACACTGCAAATTAATTGCGCATTCTCACAATATTATCTTAAACTAATGAAGGCTTGACAAAGCGACTGTTTCATTTTTTAAAAGAGGCTAGATTAGTGGGATCTCAATTATGGCTAAAACAAAAGAGGCCTGCATGCTTGGGCACGGCGCAAAGCAAAAAGTGACGATTCAGCACTTTCTTCCAAACAAAAAACGGAGAAAGTTTCCATTGTTTTTGGAAAAAACTGAACATGGCAATGATTCAAAAGATACATGGAAAATAATGAGTGCTGTAATTAGCCAGTCAGGCAATAACAGTATATAAAATGATCATCATATAGAGGTGCTTGATAATGCCATTCACAGACACTTTCCAGGCAGCAGGGATCTACTTGCTGACAGAATATCAAAAAAACATCTGGAGGCCTGATTTAAACGGTGTTCTCCTTTTGTTGCACGTATAAAAACTATCGTGTAGCAAACCCTGTAAACCAACAAATGAGATGTAATATGACGTCTCTATGAAGATTGCGTAGTTTAGAGCCTCGAGTGTGTGCTGAGCTTCAGCTGTGGAAGTTTAGACGACAGACTTTGTTCCTGAGCAAAAATGGAAGTGATCATGTTGCGCGCTAGATGGCTTAATCCAGCCTCGCCCAGTGGCTCAGAAGCAAAACCATATTTATTGAAATTTTCTGCTTAATTTACACTGAACTGAAATTAGCTTTCAGTGGATAGGAGCTTATAATTCACAGTAATTTAGTATTTTACTTTCCATTTAACGCATCATATACCAAATGTTTTTAATAGGAATGTTTCTCCTAGTCTGCTAAATAAACGTAAAGAGTCTTTGTCTAAGAAATGACTCAGAGGGGCTAATAATCATTGTGTAATCATTTTAAAATGCTTCCACCAATGTCCTCTCCTGTGATATAATTTAATTTGCTTTTAGCTTCATTAGTCGATAACCACGGCAGAAAAAATGCTTGTGTCAATTACGGGAACTCCAAGGGTCAGTGAGTATATGAATTTTTAACTGCACACTGCTGCACATGATTATATTGAGTGGCCTTGTAACAATGATTAACCCCCGGGTGTGTGTTTTGGCATGCACTTATGTGTCGAGCATACTTGATCAGATGTGTCTGAAATGTGCATCCCCAGATGATAAGCAGCTACAAACCAAAGAGTGTGAGGTGATGAAGTGAAAAACTCTTCCCTTGGCTAAGTGAGATGGAGCAGAGTGTAGGGTGGTCACGCCTTGTCTGCTCGTGACAGTGGCGGGTTAAAGAGATTACACTGGGTCTGTGTCAGCAGCCTTGGCCTTGCTCGCACAAGAACATAATGAGGAAGGACATGCTTGGCCTGCCGTGGAGAAAAAGAGGCTGAAGTTTGAAGCATTCTTCAGCAGACAGCTACAGGAGGCAAACAGCTTTTTTGCACGTTGTTTTACAAGCTGAGGTCAATAAGCAAGACGGTTACATTCCCCAGAGCTGAGCAAGGTGGCTGTTGGCTGTGGACATATCACTTCTCCCCCCGACCACCATAATGAAAATACAAATTACTCTGCTACAGTGGAGGCAAGAATGCAGCATTCTCCATTAGCCTCGAGCCCTCCTGACAGACTTGCAACACTCCACTAAAGCTCTCCTGAAAATCGATGCATCCGTCCTCTGAGTGTGGGTTTTTTATTTATTTTTTTGGTTCTTTCTGAAGGATTGAGTGACAGTCCCTTCACCTACTGGCTGAACTTAGATGTTTTCACAGCCTCCGATGGGCCCACAGTCAGAGATGACCGTCGGGGTTACATCCCAACATGTGGCGAGTTTGCTAATCTGCCTAATTCCTCCTTTCCCAGCCTCTGTCACGATGGCTACGAAGCTCCACATACAGCCGTTCTGTGATGGAAAAGTGGTGACACAGAGCTGTAAGAAAATCACGTTTTTCTTGAAGATCAGTACCTGGCCTCTATTTATTCTCTGTCCTGATGCACATACAGTCGAGTTAACTGTCTTTCTTCTCTCTCTTCTCTGTTGGGCAGTAGTGAACAACAAAAACATCATCTTCAGCTAACTTGATTATTCATTTCAATGTTTTGGCCATCATTATATCTGGACCGAATTTGCAGGTAGTTTTTGTACTTTTTTTTTTTTTAACATAATAAAAAGGAAACTTATTAGACTCATTAGATGAAAAATAATCTTCACGTGTTTCCCGGTTATATTAACTTGTTGTTGCCTCTCAAAGACAGTTTGTCGTAGTTCCTGAGGAGACATTTTGGGGGGAAATATTCTCGTATTATAATTCACCCTTTGAGAAAAGTCGATTACTTTGATTATGTACCTCCTATCAGGTGAAGCTCCTGCACAGATCTGCCATGTGCAGCCTCTAATATGCTATCAGTAACTAATTTTATTTAGGTTAAATGATACCTGTTGCAAAGAGTAGCTCACAATATTATTAATGTCTGAATTTTCCAAATACAATTTTGCAGAAGCCTTGAGATTTATTTTCAGCAGCTTCAGTAAGAATTTCCTGACATAAATGAATGAGCCAAGACTTTGTGAAGATGTGAGTCAATAGAGGTGATTTAAAAGCATGTTAAAAAAAACCAAGCTCCAACAGAGTAAAAATGTCTCCTTATCCATGACTCTGCATTACACACAGACATTAAACCGTGTATTTTGTCAACGACAACTCTTATGGGTCAAATAAGTCAAATTACCATCAGGAGTACTAGCCCTGCTTTGTGAAATAAAGAGGTGATAATAGCAGCAATTTTATTCCTTTAAATGACCCGTGAATATTATTTTTACCTGTGTTGAACTGGGGGGGGGGGACGCAGCCATTCACGCCGACACAATAGGAACAGCAGACCGTGCGTAAATTGCATCTTCATTTGCATTCCTCGTCCAAAAATCATGCAAATCTAAATGAGACAGTTTCCATTGTGGCTGTAATTGAAAACCCATTCTTTGTTAATTACTCTTTCTCAAAAGGCCTTGTCCGCAGCCACTGAGCTGAAACGACAACAAAAAAAAAAAAGTTATTGATTCTGGAGGTCGTGGGGTTTAAAAAGTGGACACGTAAAATAATGCTGTTATTGTGCGTTCGAGATGCGACTTTCGATTATAACTAAAAAATATATCTCTGTCCTGTTTGGGAATGATCACAAATGACATAAAAACAAAAACTGTAAAGGCAGGGTATAAAGACAAAAAGGCAATAAATGGCAGCTGAATGGCAGCTGAATGGCAGACATGCAGTCTGGTCGTATCATATTGAAGTTGGTCGCATTTTGTCCGCGATGAATTGAAATTGTCTGACCATAAAGCTCTATTGACAGCCGAGCAAAGGATGCGGACACGCAGACAACCGAGCTGCTCTCAATGGTGGGATTAATGTCGTTTTGTGTCAATTAGTCGACCTGAATAGATTCTAAATCCCATAAAGCTCTTTGCAAATATAACTAACATTTCTGTTTGTTTTGTTTTCTAGGCCCAGAAGGCCACGAATTGGACCTTTTTTCATTAACTAAAACCTTTTTTATGTTTTGTTTTTCTTTTCTGATTCCTGTCCCATCCACATGTTTGTTATCGCCGTGTCGTCGCAATTGGCAAAAATATGGACGGTGCAGCATCTTTACTGCACCGACTAATGCAAATCCTTTCTCATCAGATGTCGATGGTTTGAGAGGAAATGTGTCTTTCACGCTACATGCACGAGTCAACCATTTTAATTATTATTATTATTATTTCTTTTTTTTGAAACATTAAATTATCCAAGATTGCATGCAGGTTATATCCTCCCATCAGGACATCCTCGTATTTCCCAACATTCAACAGTGGGATCCTGTAGCCGCGCGCCCTGAGAGCCCCTTTGGGCTGTCAGGCTTGTTGAGTCTGAATCAGAGCAGACTGTGCTGGTGGTCCTCCGTTCCTTAATTAGGAAATTAGCTGCACAGAGGCCCTCATTACCAAACTCCAGGTCTCTCTCTCTCTCTCTGGCTCTCTCTCTCCCTCTCTCTGCCTGCTACCGGTCAATTTCCATAAGAAGATTACAAGCGGATCAGTATTGAGATCTGCCCAGATAAACAAATAACTGGTCCCCGAGAATAGACGAGCGCTAATTGGACGTTAGTTTTATTGCTCTTGCTCTGTTTGTGACGCCCCATTGAACGCGAAAATTAAATCCATGAAGTGATGTCTCTTTCAGCTGATTTACTACAGATATATATATATATATATGTATGTGTGTGTGTGTAGGCCTCCTTTTTAAGATGACCTATCACTTTTCTTTAAGCTATGTGTAACTATAAGTGTAGTGTAATTTCAAAGTCATAAATATTGACACCTCTTTTATTTATGCCCGTTTTGAATCCCTTGGTGTAACGTTCATAAATCTGCCTTTAAATGGCTGCAAAATGCATTTTATATCCTCAATGTAATAGGCTTTTGACATTTTACTTTGAAAACGGAAGCTTGCATTCATGCTTGGGAATAAAGAAGATCAACAATCACTGATCATTTAAGAGAAGCAGCTCTTTAAACCTTCAAGTCAGAGAGCACGCTGATCTCCAGTCTTTTCCACTAAACTGACGGCTTTCCAAACAGAGTCTGGGTTTATTTCTCTTTTTTTTTTTTTTGCACTTGAATTTATATAAGTGACAAATTAGACAAATAAAAGTCTGCACGCTCTGCTCCCTCGGGTGGATGCACTGCCCTGCGTCTACAAGGGCCCATACAGCAGCTCCGGGAGGGGAGACGCTCTCAAATGCACATACCGGGACGATCCCTGCAGAGCTTGTCTAAATGCCGAGGTGTTAATAGTCGATGTCGATGGGCGATTCGCTCCCGCTCATTAGCAGGTGTGAGGTTTCCCCTGTTGAGCGATCGGTTTCAGGTCGTTTGTAAGGAGACACATGCAAATGAAGGCCACTCCACGCTAATCATTTTAATAACCATTAACACCGCCGAGAGAAAACAAGTCGGCAAACATGTAGCTGACGATTTCTTCTTCATTTTTTTTTATTTATTTTTTTCTTTTCTTTTTTTTAAGGACGAGCAGCCCCTCACTCACATGGCCGAGCGAGCTGTTTTGTCTCCCACTAAAGTTTCCCCTCAGGGATTACGGGATGACAGAGATGGCCCGTCCCCTCCACAAGAGGTCGTTGATGTATTAAAGTTTTGCGTTGAGGGTCCCTGAACGCCGCAGAGACGCCCACAGTAACGTGCCATTACATTTAAGAGTATTACTGTCTTTTTATCAGGTAAAAACCATGTCGAGGTAATTTTATGAGATAATGACATCAGATAATTAACTTGCTTCTGAGGCGTATTCGTTGCTTTTTTTTTTTTTTTAAACAAAAAGGAGAATAATATTGCATTTATACTAGTGGAGTCATCAGACCCATTCTATTTAATTTCAAAATGTACACTCGGGAGTTAAATTAAGCTGGAGAGGAAACTGAGTAACTTGAGGCAGGCAGGTTGTGGACTCTGCTTGTTGAAAGGAGATGCGTCCAGTGCCGGAGGACTCTGCAGAAACTCCTGAGGAAAACTTCCGAGCAGGTCCAAAAAAAAAGGTTCTCATTAAACTGAGGAGGGTTTGACAGCATTGAAATCCACCAAAAAAATCAGAGAGACGGCCTTTTTTTTTTAATGTTGGCGAAATATATTTAGTTAAATTGTGATTAAAGCAACAAAAGGCACGTTTGACAGCAACTGGAAATAAAAGGAGTTTTCTCTGCCAAGGGCACATTGAATTTCAATATTATTTGAAGTGCTTGCACTCATTTCAAGTCGGGTTTGGCCTGTTGGGATTCGCCTCTGTAATTAATTTTCTTGAAATTGATCCCTTAAGACTTGTGTTGCCCTGTAGGGTATAATGCGTACTTATATAACGTATAATCGTTCGTTTTGTTGCCTATAGCCAACGTGCTTACAGTCTTTTAAAACGTTTTTTTTATACTTTCATCTTAGTGCCAAATGTCGAAGAAAGTTTACAAAAAGGACCTATTTTTGGATGTCCTTTCTGGGGGGGGGGGGGGGGGGGGGGGGGGGGGGGGGGGGGGGGGGGGGGGGGGGGGGGGGGGGGGGGGGGGGGGGGGGGGGGGGG
>JAVQJF010058182.1:0-21988 GCA_036023855.1 Gadopsis marmoratus
TGTAAATAATATAATTTTAAAACTGCTATTGTTAATTATATACATTTATTAGTTTAATATTAAAATGTAAATATCAATGTTTGCTATATAAAATAATGATCAAACAGCAGTTTTTGAAATATTACTGTATTGTGTGCGTATATATTAAATATATAGTGCATTAATTACATATAACTTTAGAAGTACATACTGTAATATATTTGTTATATTTGTATATTGAATAAATTGTATAAAAAGTATGAAATGAAAAGATGTCTTTGTGTCCTCGGCTCTGATTGGCCAGCAGGAGAATGTGTCCTGCGTGGCTATTGGTGGCTGTGGTGTTTGTGGGCGTGTCCAGAGGAGCTGTCAGTCAGTGCTGGGAGCATCCGAGCTGCCAGGAGCTGCAGTCTGAGAGCAGCATGATGGTAACTGGTTCTTTGTTAATAAAGTTTGATCGTAAACGACAAAGCCACGCTCTCTGAATAAAGCTCCACCCCCTCCTGTCCTCCTCCTCCTCCTCCTGCAGGAGTGCATCCAGCTCTGTCACTCTGACCTCACCGCCGAGACCCCCGTCCTCCCAGGTAACGCCCACCTCCAACCTCCGCCCCCGTCAGACCCCGCCTCCTCCTCCTCCTCTCCCGAGGCCAAGCGCTCCTACTCCATGGAGCATTTCCGCTGGGGGAAGCCCGTCGGACGGAAACGCCGCCCAGTCAAAGTCTACACCTCCAACGGGGTGGAGGAGGAGTCCGCCGAGGTGTTCCCCGCAGAGATGAGGCGGCGGGAGCTGGCAGAGGTGGAGGAGGCGGAGGAGGAGCAGCAGCAGCTCCTGGGTGACGTCCAGGAGAAGAAGGACGGCTCGTACAAGATGAAGCACTTCCGCTGGAGCGGCCCGCCGGCCAGCAAACGCTACGGCGGCTTCATGAAGAGCTGGGACGAGCGCAGCCAGAGGCCGCTGCTCACTCTCTTCAAAAACGTCATCAACAAGGACGGACAGCAGCAGTGAGGGGGGGGGGGGCACCTTCACACAGCTGATGGACCACAGCAACGCGCTCTGATTGGCCAGGGACGTTTGTCAGTGACCGCTAAAAAGCTGTGAGTGACAGCTGCATTTTGATATTTACTGATCCTGTAAATAATGTAGATTAAACATAAAGAGTTTGTTTGCAAGCAAAAGCCTTTTCTGTTTGTGCGTCTTTCCACATCCTGATGAGTGACAGGCAGCAGTCACATGACAGGAAATCTTTTACCTCCGACCTCTGACAGACACTTAGAACAGGAAACAGTCACATGACCTAACACCACTGCAGAGTCTAATAGGCACACAGGATGTAGGGCGGCGTGGAGCAAGGCAGCGAGCGTCCGGACGGATCAAACACCTGATCCAGGTTGGATTTGGAAGACGTTACAACTGTTTATCAGCTGTTTCTACCCTGATCAGCTGACTGACTGACGGAGCAGCGACATCCAGGCGACCTTCCTCAGTTTAGCTACAACATGAGTCAGCAGGCTGGAGGTCAGAGGTCAGAGGTCACCCACCCTGCACACTGAGCAGCAAGTTCCTCGATTGGCACCTTCTGAAACTTCTCCACCAGCTGCTTCCTCTTCCTCCACACTCCAGAACTCCAGAACAGAACAGCGTCAAAATAAAACACCAACATCATGTTTTCAACTTAAAGTAAAATCGATTCAGTTGCAGCTTTTAATCAATCAGCCTGCTTATTGATTTGGAATCAATAACTTACCGACGGCGTTCTTCAGCATCTCAAAGGTGATGTGCTCTGAGACTGCTGCATGACAGACAGGCAGACAGACAGATAGGCAGACAGACAATCAGAGAGACAGGCAGACAGACAGACCATCAGACAGACAGGCAGACAGACAGACCAACCATCGGACAGACAGGCAATCAGACAGACAGACCATCAGACAGACAGACAGACCATCAGACAGACAGACCATCAGACAGACAGGTGTGATCCATCTCTGACGTTGGCAGAAATGTTTCTAAACATCTGGAATTTAAACTCAACATGTGGAAGCGAACGTCACATTAAATATCTCAGGAGCGCCCTCTGCTGCTTCACACTGCTCACTGCGACAAACTACATGCGCAGCATCATCTCATAAAATAAACATGATCTCTTTTGCAAATTTTGCAAAATCTTGACACAAGATGGAAATGTGGCGAAGAGGCCAGAAGGTTAGTCATGTTTGTCTTTATTACAGCGCCCCTCTCAGGCGTACATGGGTCATGACTGTTGACGTCGCAGTTTTGCATTTTCTGGCTCAAACTTTATGAGAAAAAGAAGAAATAATTTGAGTTCAAAACAACCTTTAGGTTAAAGGTCTGTTCCGTCTACTGACCCCCCTACAAACAGTCCTCCAAGCTCCGCCTCCAGCTCCTGCTGATGGGCGGGGCTAAACATGTCGACAGCAGCTGTCTCTCCCAGTGTCCTCCACCAGGGCAGCCTGCTCGCCTGCAGCACTGCATTGTGGGCGTCGCGGGCACGAGCGGCGATGTGACCCGAGGGGCTCAGAAAGGACTCGGAATCTGTCGCCGTGACGACAGAGAGGGGTGGGGCATCTGTGGAGAGAAAGGGGAGGGGTCTTGATACAGTCTGACCGGCGTTCATCACAGTCTCACTTTGGTCCACCAGGTGTCACCGTTGTTGTTGCAGCAAATTTATTCTACTTTGACTGTTATTATTCTGCTTCCTGCCTGTTTCTATGAATTATTGGTCCGTGTGTGTGTGTGTGTTTGTGTGTGTGTGTGTGTGTGAGACCTCGGAGCAGCTCCAGCTGTGTGTGTGTGTGAGCCAGCAGAGCCTCCACCCTCTGCTCCTCCGCCCTCCGCTGATGTCCTCTTTGCAGCGCCGACAGCAGCAGTAGCTGCACCTCCTCATGGAGACGCTCACACTCCTGACGAGACACACACGATGACTACACACACACACACGCACGCACACACACACGCACACACAGTCAGCGGTACACAAAGCATCATGGGTAATATGTTTGACAGACAGCTGATAATAAGACATAATGTTTTTTAAAGTGTTAAATCTCTTACAGGATGTAGGGAGACGTAGTCCTCCACCTGTCTCTTTAGCTCCACCCTCCGGCTGTCCGTCAAACCGCTCTGACCAATCCAGAGAGGTGTGATGGGTGGGGCCTTCGCTGCTCGCCGTTTCTTCAGAAAGCGACGCACCTGAAAGGGGGTGGAGTCGCAGACATCAGTTAGCTGTAGGCGTGCATGTGTGTGTGCGTGTGTGTGTGTGTGTGTGTGTGTGTACCGCTCTCTGCAGCGTCCTGGCGGCCTGCTGCTGTGTGTGTGTGTGTCTGCGTGTGTCGTAGCGTCGTCTCTCCCTGTAGCCTCTCCAGAAGCTCTGGATCACCACGGCAGCACGCAGCTCACACTCCTGCAGGTACGACTGCACCTGGTCTGAACACACACACACTCAGACAAGTGTTTGAAACATTTCTTCACAGAAATACTCTTTTCTTGCTTCCTGCCATGTTTCAGTTTGCTCGTCTTCGCCCTGACCTGAGTCTGACAGACTGCAGAACGCCTGTTCATGTACTCTGATTACAATATACAGTCATAGAAACAGTGTGTGTGTACCAGGAGGCAGCAGCTGCAGCAGCTGTCTCTGTTTCTGGTGGAACTCCCTCCTCGCCTTCTGACGCCTCACACACACCTGAAACACACACATTAGTACATTATACTGTAATGCATGTCAGTGTAGTAGCAGTACTGACTGCATATTACTCTCACCTGATACTTCAGCTCCTCTTCCCATTGCTGCGCCGCCCTCTGCTGCTGCTGCTGCGTCCTCCGAGCCCTGACACACAGTAAATGTTTGAACTCGTACTCGTGTAAAAGGAAGTGACACGAGCTTAAACAACAAAACACATTTAGGATGACAAATATTAAAATAACTACAGATCAGCAAAGTAAAGTCAAATCTACGAGGAGTTATATATATATATATATATATATATATATATATATATATATATATATATAGAGAGAGAGAGAGAGAGAGAGAAGGGTTAGCAGGTTCATGTGATGCGCTTTCAGCCTCCATATGAATAATCAGACAGGCAGGCAGACAGACAGACAGGCAGACAGGCAGACAGACAGCTACCTGTATCTCCTCTGCAGCGTGCTGACAGCTCTGCTGAGGCTCTTCACTCTGCGTCTGGTCTGATACGACCTCCAGGCCGCCTGGATCACGCACGCCGCCCGCACACGCTCAGTACACGCCTACATACAGGGAGGAGGGGTCAGAGGTCAGCAGACAGACAGACAGACAGGTACAAAGGTAGGTAGACAGACAAACAAGCAAACCTCAGAGTGACCCCTTGTGCCTTTGTCAGAGTGGATGAGTGCAATCAGCTGATCCACGTCCTGGTCGAAGCCACGCCCCCTCCAGTCTTTGTCCAATAGGCTGTCCAGGCCTGCAGAGACAGACAGTGTGACCTCTGACCTTTCAGTACATTTGACTGAATAATCATTAACATGCCTATAACACCAATGTGTGTGACCTCTGACCTCTGAAGCTGAGGAGGAGGGGCTGGACCCGGAGCTCCTGCTGACTGGACAGGAGGAGGATCAGTCTGACGGAGGCCCCGCCCACTGCAGAGTCAGCACTGATGGCTAATTGGCCGACGGCCTCGTTGAGCAGCAACAGGACAGAGTCATCGCTCAACCCGGACAGGAAGTCCCTGCAGACAGACAGACAGACAGACAGCGAGAGATGAGTGTGTGTGTATGGCGTTAGATTTATGCCAGAAGTCGTGTGCGTGATAAAATATGCTCGCAAGCAAATTATAGAGCTTCATGCGAGCAGATATTAACATCCACTCACTAAATATTTGTCCTCACGCACAAATTCAACAACAGAGAGGAGCTCTGGTAGCTGAGCAGCTGGAATGTGCTCGAATCAAAGTGTCCGAACGTTAAGTAACGATCATAACAGTAATCAGAAATCTAACGCCACACGTGCTTGCTACCTGCTGGCTGTGCAGGTCTGAATCCACAGCTGGACACACAGCAGAGACACTGTGACATCATCGCACATCTGGATGTGCTCGTAGTGGATGGAGCTGAGAACTGGGGAGAGAGAGAGAGAGAGAGAGAGGTAAACAGGAAGCAGACCACCGGTACCTTTCAGATAGTCAATCAATAAACCAATCAGAGAACAGTGGAGGTGACTGACCCTGTGTGGTGAGCTGAGTGTGAGCTCTGAGCAGCCAGCCCACTGAGTCCATCACCTTCCTGAAGAGAGACACACACTGACAGACAGACAGACAGACAAGAATCAAATCCACAGTTCAACTAAATGTTAAAAAAAGGATTTTAATTGGCTGCAGCTTCTCACCTCTTCCCGCCTCACCAGCTGACTGGCCAATGACAGGAGGCCGTCTGTGACTGACGGCAGGAACAGCCTATGAAAGGTCTGGGAGAGTTTCCCAGGCTCCACCCCCACACAACAGGAGCTGGACGGACAGACAGACAGACAGGTGAAAGCAGGTGGAATCCTCCGTGTCAGTGAACAGTTACAGCGGCTCTGCCCTCCGACATGTACCTGGTGAGCTGGGCGAGCGCGGCGGCGGCGCTCCAGTGGCCCCGCAGCCGCCTGGCGTCCAGAGACAGAACGAGGACGCAGTGACTCAGGACGCCGCTCGAATACATCCGAGACTTGACACGAGTCAGCGCACTGCTGTCTGTCTGCAGCGCCGCCACGTTCAGAGCCTCTGACAGACAGAAAGAGAGTGACGCTGCTGTGGTTACAGACGGTGCGTTCAGGTGTCTGGCAAACGTTTTATGGATGGAAACGTCCCGGAGAAAGACGTTTCTTGATGCGCCTGAACGCACCAGACGTCTGTCACCTTAACCTTTAAGTCCAAACATGGAGGGACACAAAATGTTAATAATCAATCAGAAGAAGCTGAACCCAGAGACTATGTGACGGTTTGCTCCTCTTTTCTGTTTTCGTTGATATAAATTCCACCTTCTCAGACTCATCAATAATGATGGGATGTTAGACAGACAGGTACACACTGTTTAAGCTGTTGTTCAGCAGGCTGACTTTCTGCTCCGGGTTCAGGTCTTCACCCTCCAGCTGCCTCTTCAGCTCCGACAGCACCGCCTCCTCCATCTCCTCCATCCTCCTCCTCACTGTGGCCAAACAGCTGTTTGCTGTAAAACAGGTGTTACGGCACATTCTGTGACCGGATGTCCTGTTTAACGCTCGTCTCATCGCGGTCACAAACAGAACTCTGGGAGCTTTTTACCACAAATGTCAAACGTTACATGTCGTGTTAGCTGGCTGTGATTTTAAAAGCTCACATAATGGCGACATTATGGTTTACTGACCTGCCGATAATCGCTCGGTACTTTGCGTCACAGAATCTGACGGGTCACAGATTTCGGTGTAACACCTGTTAGCACCGTCGTAGCTGAAGCTAACTGTTGGTTAGCTGACTGTTAGCTGACTGTTAGCTGACTGTTAGCTGACCAACGGCCTCCACACTGACTCGTTAACGTTTAAAGGTGGATTTAAAAACGATACGGAGCCGCTGAAACAAAGTTACCCGGAGACAGCTGGTTTCTACGGTAACATGACGTCATCACGCAGCGACGGCTCTGCACCAAGTGGATCCTGTCTGTCTGTCTGTGTTTATATCAATACATTAATTAAAGCAGTAATAAAGATTAGAGGTGAAACAGATGAACAGTTTAAAGGCCTCAGATATGAATTCTGAATAAAACTGAAACGTTTTTAAAATCCTGATACTGAAAAGTCTCCAGTTGGTGTGTGTGTTCGTTCATTAGGCCCCTGGGTGGCGCTGTAGACTCACCGGAAGCAGCTTCATTCATTCACTGCCGTCTTTAGTTTCTAAACTCTGTTATAAAATAGAACTTAACGCTCGTGATTGTGTTTTTTAATCTTCCTGTTTGTCTTTTCATGAACACGGAAGAAGAAAAGAGTCCGTGTGAAACTAAATATGGATTATTTCCTTCCTGTGTGTAGTTATTTTGTGTATTTTGTGAAGGATATTGCAGTGCATCTGTTTGCATGAAATGTGATGTATAAATAAAGTTTTATTACTATTTACATTTTTATTTTATTCTATTTATTATCATCGTTATTATTGGTTACTGCCGTTATTCTGTCAGTGTGTCAAGTATCCTAATAATATACTGTAATATACTATAATATACTGCCCTGCGATTGACCGGCGACCAGTCCAGGGTGTTTCCCTGCCTCTCGCCCCAGATGTTAGCTGGGATTGGCTCCAGCCCCCCTGCGACCCTTCGGGATAAGCAGTCTGGTTAATGAATGAATGAATGAATACTATAATATACTATAACAACACTAATATACTATAATAACACTATACTATACTATACTATTACATACTATAATAACTATAATATACTAGAACACTATAATATCCTATCATATACTATAACAACACTATAATATCCTATAATAACACTATAACAACACTATCCTATAATATCATATTCTAATAGAAGAGATGAAATAACAGAACTACAGTAGAATAGAATACGAAGCTGTGTTAATAGTAACGGTACAGTAACAGTAACGTGAATAGTAACGGGGGGGGGGGGGGGTCTGCTGCAGCGCAGCGCCTGCGTGCTGAAACACACCGAGCAGCCGTCCGCGGGCTGCACCGGCAGGAGGAGACCTGCTGTGGACTTCACGGTAACTGCGGGCAGTAACGGTTTCGGTACCAGGAACGTGACGTGACGTGATGCGATGCCGCGCGGGATCACGGTAACGTAAGAACAGTAGCGGAGGAGGAGGAGGAGGAGGAGGAGGAGGACTGTCGAGGCTCAGCCGAGGAGGATGCAGCAGTGACCGACTGCTCGGTACCGGGAGGAGGGGAACACATCCGTCCGTCCAACGGTTCGGGAGCCTGGACCGATCCGATCTGATGTAAACCCGCAGGGATGGACGGGTAGGCAGGGAGGAGGCGCGAGGAGCGGAGCTACCGACGGTACATAACGGAGGAGAGAGCGCGAGGAGGAGGAGGGAGGATGAATCCGGTGGATGGAGGAGGAGGAGAAGCGGGCCCGGACGGCCTGGCGACGGCAGGTGGGGTGTGTGTGTGTGTGTGTGTAGTGGGAGCTGCTGTCGCCATGATGCCTCCACATCCGCCCATTGACTCAGAGTGTGTGTGTGTGTGTGTGTCCGGTGGCTTTGAGGTGTGTGAGTGTGTATTGGGGGTGGAGGGTCCCTGCCAAGGAGGATTGTGGGAAGGCCTGCCTGGTTATTAAACGCGTGTGTGTGTGTGTGTGTGTGTGTGATATAAGCTGCTGAGATGTGGTCACGTGATGCCTCCATCCCATCAGAGGCAGTCATGTAGTTGTATTAGTGATCAAAAAAGCTGCTTACTGATTGGCTGGCAGCCGTCAATTAAAGCCATACACGGGGACACCTGATCAGATGGTTTAGGGCCCAAGGTATATGAACCTGCAGGTAACCATAGCAACAGTCCTGGTGACACTAACTTACAGTTTATTCTGTTCGAGGCTGTTTGTAGTCTGCATCCAAACTTTAACACGACTGATCCTGTGTCCACATGGAGCCACGTCTGATGAAGACATGAAGACATGAAGACACGAAGACATGAACATGAAGACATGAAGACATGAAGACACGAAGACACGAAGATGAAGACATGAAGACACGAAGACACGAACATGAAGACACGAAGACACGAAGACATGAACATGAAGACACGAAGACACGAAGACATGAACATGAAGACACGAAGACACAAAGACATGAACATGAAGACACAAAGACATGAAGAACACATGTCAACAATATCGTTTGAGTCCAACCTGACAAACACTTTGTCTGCAGTCCAGGAAATGATGTGACGGAGTTACAGAAACACAACACATATGTTGACATGATCCTGTTCCTCAGATCCAGTTCTGAAGTCTCTTCCTGCTCACCGTCTTCAATAACTACATTTATGGCAATAAACAGTTTAACAAACCTGGAGGGACTTTAACTCGTCACCCCGTTAGTTATGTTACTGTTCTCTTTGCACCGATATCATGTGACCAGGACGTTGAATTGTACTGATGAATGAACTTTGTAGAATAGAGTTCTGTGTTTGTATGAGGGGGCGGGGCTTAATAATGAACGGTTTGATCTGGTTTTATATGTTCTATAAAGTATCGTCATGTTGTGAATATCAGTGCAGACATCGGCCTTAAAGCTTCCAGCGTCAGTCACGTCTTCATGTGCGGCTCTTTGGCGACTCGGGGACGTTGTGGGGAAACGACGTCATTAGGTTTTGTTGCATAATCAGCGTGATGAGTCCTGACAGACTGACAGCAAGTTTCTCTGAAGGCTTTTCATGGAATCTGTGCAGCAGCTATTTTGGGCTTCACCCTGCCTGTGTGTGTCACAACTCTCTGTGCTGGGCTGGAGTCCTGACTGACAGCTGGCGCAGGATCAGTCAGCGTGACTGACAGCTGATCAAGGATCAATCAGACTCCTGATTGATAGCAGTTTATGGTTCAACTCGCTGGATCCAGACTCTGCGTCATGTTTACAGCCCACAAACTCGCACCAGCGACTCACCAGCGACTCAGCTTCTGCTCTCAGACCTGTTCTGTGTCAACACGAGGACACACGGGAAACCAGAAGGACACAGACAGGAAACGTCTCCTGCACATACAGGGACAGCTCTTCATGTCCTCGGGGTGGATGCTGGGTGGTGGATGACAGTAGAGACCAGGGTTCACGTCCGGCATGTATTTTAGGCAACAGAAGCTTTTGGTTTCGCTTTGAAAAAGGTCCCTAAAAAGTTAATAAAGTCGTCCTGTCTGATGCTTCGGGTCCGTCAGTATTTAACCTCCATCTTTTTCCTGGGACTTAACCAAGACCTGTACGTTGCCCAAACAGAAGAACAGCCTTTACAGTGAAAGATCTAAAGACAGTTTCAAAATGATTCTGATTAAAATAACTGGGTGATGGACTGACGTGTGAGGACACGTTGTTTGAAGCATCAGCCAGTTTGAGGTCCTGCTGCCTTCTGACCAAACAGCGAGTGTGGACTGACAGCCAGTCTGGCTCGGAGGAGACGGATCGGTCCAGAGGGAGGAGACCATTCAAGGACAGTAAGGAAGGAGAAGTTGTATGAACGTGAGCGCTCTCCTTCATCTGCTTCCTGTTTCTGCGTTCTCTCTCAGAGGGCTGCCACGTGAGGCGTTTAATGCCCTCAGTGTGTGTTGGATTAGCTGAGCAGCAGTCAGCTCCTCTCTGATTGGTTCATGTTGGCGGACAGCTTTGATGCCTCCTTTCCCTAAAATTGTATTATTCCGTTTACCGAAAAACTGAGGTGACGCGCGATATTAGCACCAGGAGGGAGGAGCTCTTCCTGCCACGCCCCTGACGGAGGGTTGGTGGCGCTAGCGAGCCAAGAACTACAGCGATGCAGCTGAAAAAGCAGCGAAGAAGAAGAATGAAAGCTCCAACTCAGTTGGATTAAAAGGGTTTAAAACCTCGAGTTTAATAAGGACGTTTGTTTGAAGTAAATCTGGGTTTACTCAAGTACTTGTACTTTACTTGAGTATTTCCATTTTAAGCTACTTTATACTTCCACTCCACTACTTTGAAATACTTTGAAATGTACACAGAAAACGTAGGACGAGTTAAAGTAGCAGTTATTTACCTATGAAAGGTTTGGCAGTTAAAGTTTTTCTTTCATACTTTTATTTAACTCAAATGTTGACGTTTGTGTGATGTCAGTACTTGTACTTCCATCAGGTTTCACACAGTAGGTTGGATTATTTTCTCCATTAATCAATGATTTCATTGTCTGGGCTTCAAAATGTTTCTTAAAGTTTAAGATGAATCAAACTGCTTGTCGGAGCAAAGACACATAAAACTATGAAAGATGCTGATCCTGTCAATCCGGAAGCTTTGATTATTGATTGTTAGGCTCCTCCCCCTCTGCTGCAGGTGCTGGTAACGCAGAGTGCGTCCGGGCGGTCGACGTCCTGACGGTGCTCAGGGAGAAAGTGGCCTTTGTGTCGGGTAAAGTACTCGCTGCAGCTTTTAGCCCAGTCTGGCCCAGTTTGGTCCTGATGTGACCCAGTTTAACTGACTGTGCTCTGCAGGTGGACGGGACAAACGCGGCGGACCAATCCTGACCTTCCCTGCCAGGACCAATCACGATCGAATAAAACAGGAAGACCTCAGCCGATTGGTCACGTACCTGGCAACCATACCCAGGTAACACCCTGTCTGCCTGTCTCTCTGCCTGCCTCTCTCCCTGTCTGTCTCTCTGCCTGTCTGTCTGCCCCTCTGCCTGTCTGTCTGCCTGTCTCCCTGTCTGTCTGTCTCTCTGCCTGCCTGTCTGTCTCTCTGCCCCTCTGCCTGTCTGTCTGCCCCTCTGCCTGCCTCTCTGCCTGTCTGTCTCTCTGCCTGTCTCTCTGCCTGTCTCTCTGCCTGTCTGTCTGCCTCTCTGCCTGTCTGTCTGCCTGTCTGTCTGCCCCTCTGCCTGCCTCTCTGCCTGTCTGTCTGCCTGTCTGTCTGCCTGTCTCCCTCTCCTCTGTCAGCAGTAGCAGCCATGGTTGCATTAACTCCCATCTGTCTGTCTGTCTGTCAGTGAGGACGTGCGTGCGCGGGGCTTCACGGTGGTGGTGGACATGCGCGGCAGTAAGTGGGACAGCGTGAAGCCGGTGCTGCGGACGCTGCAGGAGTCGTTCTCCTCCAACATCCACACGGCGCTGCTCATCAAACCGGACACCTTCTGGCAGAAACACAAGACCAACCTGGGCAGCGCCAAGCTCAGCTTCGAGGTACTACTGCTGAGAACTGCAGTACTGCTGCTTCTAACTGAAGTACTACTGCTGCTGCTACTGGCTACTGCAGTACATCTTCTGTCGGATGAGTTTGCAGTAGAAGTAGTTGTTCTTTTGCAGTACTGTTACTGCAGTTTAACGGTTGTCTGGTTCAAATCTCAGGTGTTTTTTGTTGCTTCTTCTTCTCTGTCTTCAGACCAGCCTGGTGTCAGTGGAGGGTCTGTCCCGGCTCGTCGACCCCTCCCAGCTGACCTCTGACCTCGCCGGCTCGTTGGAGTATGACCACGTGGAGTGGACCGAGCTGCGTCTGGGTCTGGAGGAGTTCTCGGGGGCCGCCTCGCAGCTGCTGTCCCAGCTGGAGCAGCTGGAGGCCGGGCTGAACCGCATCCCGGAGCCCCAGGACGTGGACGAGGCCCGCAAGTGAGGAAGAGCCTCAGTCATATTATTGATTATTTATTGATTAAATGTTACAACGTTACATAGTAACTATTACTTCCTCTCCAGATTCCTCGAGGAGCACGGTCGTCTCCGTAACACCATCACCACGGCGCCGGTTGATGCCCTTGAGCGAGAGGGGCGGAGCTTGCTCCAGCGCATGCGTCTGGGCCCCTCCCACGGTGACGCCTCCAATGAAGTTGGCGGCGGCAGCTGGCTGTCGGGCGGCGCAGACTTCCAGAGTGTTGCGCCGAAGGTTTCGTCTCTGCTGGACCGGCTGCAGGCGGCTCGCAGCCACCTCCTGCAGAGCTGGAGTGACAGGAAGCTACACCTGGACCAGGCGCTGCAGCTGCACCTGTTCGAGCAGGACGCCACCAAGGTGAGGTTCTCAACCCGTGGTCCATCTGTAATAATGTCCATCTAACCTGTCTCACTCTAACCTGTCTGTCTGTCTCAGATGTCGGAGTGGATCGCTCACAGTAAAGAGCTGTTCATGCAGAGTTTGGCGGAGGTCGGCCAGAACCACCAGCACGCCCTCGACCTCCAGACACAACACCAGCACTTCACCGCCAACTGCATGGTCAGTGTGTGTGTGTGTGTGTGTGTGTGTGTGGTGCAACATGTCGTCCTTACCTACCTGTCTGTGTGTCTCGGTGCAGAACGGCAGTGTGAACGTGGACAGCGTGGTCACCGTGGCGGCGAGGCTGGCAGAGGCCGGTCACTACGGGGCAGAGCGCATCGCCATGGTGTCGTCACGGTTACAGGAAGACTGGAAGTCCCTAACGACAACCCTGGAGGAGCGCAGCAACATGCTTTCCATGGCAACCGGCTTCCACCAGGGGGCGGAGCAGGTGAACTATTTACTGTTTAGTATAACTGTCTACCTGTCTACCTGTCTCGCCACCAACCTTGTACCTGTCTATCTACTATACCTGTCCACCTGTCTGTCTGCCTGTCTGTCTGTCTTGTCCAGTTCCTGCTCAGAGTGGAGGGGTGGGTCCAGGCTTGCTCTGAAGGGCCGTTGCCGTCGGCGACAGCAGAGCTGGAAAATGCAATGAGGAAACACCAGGAGCTGAACGAGGAGATCTCTGCTAACTACACACAGGTGCCTGTCTGTCTGCATACCTGTCCTGTCTCTCCATATACGTGTCTTTATGTCCTTACACCTGTTCGTCTGACACCTGTCAGCCTCCCATCTGTCTGTCTGACAGCCTACCTGTCTGTCTGCAGGTCAGTGAGAGTGGTAAAGCCTTATTGGATGTCCTCCAGCGTTGCCCGGCATCTGACTCCGACGACTCAGTGACCAAACCAGACTTCACTGCAGCCACGCACGGCATCATGGGAGTTCTGCACCAGGTCATGCAGGTACGGCTCACATGTCTCTCATCCGTCATCAGAGCAGCTGTCCAACAGACAGACAGGCAGACAGGCGGACTGATGAAGCCTTTTCTTTGTTGCAGGGTCACCATGAAGTGGAGGGGGTGTGGCAGCATCGCAAGCTCCGCCTCCATCAGCGCCTGCAGCTGTGTGTGTTTCAACAGGATGTTAGACAGGTGCGACAAACTCAGATCCAGATCCTCATCCAGTTTAACATTAAGATCAAGATTCAGATGAAGAAAATACTCACTTATTAGTTATTTATCCAGGAATTCTGGGATATTAAGTCATAACTTTGATTTAGCTGAGAATGTTTTGTATTTTTATATGGGCTCCACCTGTCTGTCTCTCAGGTGCTGGACTGGGTGGAGCAGCATGGTGAGGTTTTCCTGAACAAACACAGCGGTGTGGGGAAGTCTCTGCACCGAGCGCGAGCGCTGCAGAAACGCCACGACGACTTCCAGCAGGTCGCACAGGTACCACCCTCAGACCCGGACTGACTGAAGCCCACTGGCTGTCCCGGGTCAGGATCAGTGGAGTTAAAAGGAAAACCTTTAACTCTGGAATCTGTTTCCTACAAGACATCAACACACATGTTTCATCACATGACAGCAGCTGGTCTGGAGATCTGATGACAGGACTAACATCTGTACTGTGTGTGTGTGTGTGTGTGTGTGTGTCAGAACACTTACACTAATGCAGAGAAGCTTCTGGAAGCAGCAGATCAGCTGGCTCAGTCTGGAGAGTGTGAGGAGGAGGAGATCTACCAGGCAGCCAGAGACCTGGAGCTCCGCATGCAGGTAACTCTGACAGACAGACAGGCAGGCAGACAGATGGAGGAAGAAATAAATGAACGAGCACATGTTTGTATTGTTGTTACACATTCAAAATGGCCGATCCCCCGTCCTGCAGTCAAAATATACTTAAAGTCTCGACAGTGAAAGTTGTCGTCATGCAGAATAATATATGATACTTTATATTCTGCTGGTAGTTTGATCAGAATTAAACTTCATCATCAAATAAAAACTTTTATTTTGTGGGAGCTGAGAGCAGCAGCTGATGGTGTTAATGTGTTTGAGTGCTGTATCATTATTAGTAAAATGATTATTATGGTCTGTCTGCAGGCATTCATTCAGCGAGTGGAACAGAGGAAGCTGCTGCTGGACCTCGCTGTGTCTTTCTACACACACACCAAGGAGGTAACAATGTTATATACTGCAATATCTGCAGTATTTTGCTGTTACCAGGTTATTACTGTGAGTTAATAAATGTTTCCTCCTCCTCCTCCTCCTCCTCCTCCTCAGCTCTCAGTATGGATGGAGGGCCTCCAGAAGCAGCTGTCCTCAGATCTGTGTGTCTGTCCGGACACCGTCGAGGCTCTGCAGACTCTCATCAGCCAGCAGCAGCAGCAGCAGGCCAACACACAGGTACCTGTTGACCTTTGACCTCCGACCTCTACACCTAACCCAGTCATAACAACCTAACACTCCCCGACCTCTGACCCCTAACCCCCTAACTCTAACCCTGACCCACAGGAAGCTGCGATGAGTGTCATCCGGGAAGGAGAAGACCTCATCCTGCAACTCAGGTACACACAGAGAGTGTGGGTGCGTTTGATTCATGCCTCAGTGCTGCACAGATGGCCTTTGATTACTTGTGTGGGTGCATTTGTTTCACTTATCAGGGCAGCCTGTATGGGGCTGGTGCTTGGTATTGTGGCCCATGTGATGTATGTTTTACGAATGGGTGCGCTTGTTTTCTGGATTGCAAAGTCTGTCTGGTGAGGTCTGTTTAACCATTTTAGGTTCCGTTTGTTTCAGGCCCCAGGGCAGCTCGGTGGCCCATGTGGAGTCAGTGCTGCAGCAGCTGGAGGAGTCTCATGTTCAGCTGGAGGAACTTTTCCACCAGAGGAAGATCCGACTAGATGTTTACCTGCAGCTCCGCATCCTACACCAGTGCACGCTGGAGGTACGCTGCTTATGGTTTGCATGTGTTAATACCTAGTTACTCCCTCCACTGTGTCGTTGTTGGACTCATATGTATGAATGTGTGTTTGGTAGGTGACCGGGGAAATGGATGCCTGGAAGCAGGACCTCCAGAAACAGTCCCAGGACTTCTCCGCAGAGAAGCTAGCATCGCCACGGCTAGCCGACGCAAACCACGACAAGCTAGCCCAGGACAAGCTAGCACTGGGCCAGTCACGGCTAGCGGAGGCTAGCCCTGAGGTGCTAACATTAGCACAGCAGCGCATCCATAGGTAAACAGTGTGATGACTCATCAAAAAAAGGCAGTGGCAACCTTTGACTGACTGATTGATTGATTGATTGACCTGCAGGCACATGGAACGAAGGCTGGCTATGAACAATATGATCTATGAGGTCATCCAACAAGGTCACGACCTTCAGCAGTACATCACTGAGGTCCAGGCGTCAGGTAAGAGTGACGCTATTATTGCTGACAAGATTTTAGGGACCTTGAGGGACTTCAATTTGTTCCAGGAGACCTGAAGGTGGGTTCTACAAGTTCCACAGACACTTAACAGTGTTCCAATGGGCAATGACGGGATCCTAGAAATCCCTAGAAGGTCCCAGTGGTCCATTGTCACTGACAGGGTTCCCGGGATCTTGTAGTGTTTTCATGGGTTCCAGGGGTCCTTTAGTGGTTTCTACTGCTCCCTGGGGGAATTCCAGAGGGGGCTCTAGAGACCCCTTAGGGAATTCCAGTGGTCCTTGAGGAGGGTCCAGTAGTCTTTTTGTCAGTTCCAGGGGTCCATGAGTGGTTCTCCTTAATGGGTTCAGTGGTTCTTGAGGAAGTTCTAACGGTCACCTTTTAAGGTTCCAGTGGTCCTTGAGGAGGTTCCACAGAACCTTGATAGTTCTGCACTGGCCCCTAAATGGATTCATGGAGTCACTGACAGAGAGGATGGTGGGGGAGGGGGAAAAGGGGAATGGGGTTGCCATGGAAACTGCTCTCTGAAGCACACAGCCTGTCCCCATGGAAACCAGCGTATTGAATTTGCCACAGAGACACACGCACGCACGAATGGAGATTAAAACACACATACACACAGTTGTATTATTATAGTTGTGAGGACCTTAACAGCCAAAATGTGTGTGTGTGTGTGTGTCAGGTATCGAGTTGTCGGAGGTGGAGGGGGGTCTCTCCTCTCAGGTGGAGGAGCTGCAGTGCCTCCTGCAGGACAAACAGAAGGAGGTGCAGCAGATTGCAGATCACACACACACACACCTGGAGCAGAACCTGCAGCTGAGACACCTGCAGAGCCAGGTCAAACAGGTAACACACACCTGCAGAGCCAGGTGACGTCCAGGCACTGCTGCAGGGAATCATCTCCACCTGTCTGTCTGTGTCTCAGGTGCTGGGGTGGATCTCAGAGGGGGAGGTCATGCTGTCGTCCTGCATGTTGAACTCCAGCTGTCTGTCTGAAGCCGAGCAGCTGCAGAGGGAGCACGAGCGCCTCCAGCAGGCCATAGAGGTTACTGCATGCACACGCATGCACTAACACAAAAAGACAACATTTTAAATAAAGTGCGTTTGGGGATATCGAACTTAACAAAAAGGAATATGAAGACAATTAATCGGTGGCCGCACCCTTGTGCGTGTGTGCTGTCCATCACAGCAGACAGATATAAAGGTTACCATGGAAACGGGAATTTTATACACACGCAAATCCTCCTGTTGGAACAATGAATATGTAGTGGCCATACCTGGTCTTCCCCTTTGTCTCCCTCCAGGCTCTGCTCCATGCCGACTCCCTGCAGAGGACTCATCAGGTGGCTCTGGCTCTGCAGCAGAGAGCAGAGCTGCTGGTCAGGTTAGTTATAGTCCAGTCCTGGACCAGTACCACAGGAAAGTCTCATACTTCTGTTTGTCTCCAGATTAAACAAACAAGCTTCACAGGTGTTGATATTTCAGAATGTTGGACAGAGCCAGGCTAGCTGTTTCCCCCTGCTTCCAGTCTTCATGCTAAGCTAGGCTAACCACGTCCTGACTCCAGCTCTGTACTGAACACTCAGATGTGAGACTGACCATCTGAACATCTCTACTAACAGTAGCTCAGTGCTCTCAGTTAATGGCTGATAATCAGATAATAATACTGGTTTCCTCCAAAGTTCCGATTAAAACCAGCACATTAATCCTCATCCAGAACCATTTTGTCCTGTAATAACACACTTTCCCAATCATATGACCTCTGACCCCTCCCTCCTTCAGGTCAGGTCACTATGATCCAGATGCAGTGAGGTCTTGTGCCCAGACGGTGGCACTGCACTGGCAGACTCTGATGCTGAGGATTGAAGACAGACTCAAACTGGTCAACGCCTCTGCAGCCTTCTACAGAACATCCCAACAGGTACTGTAGTCTACCTGTCTACTTTACCACCTGTCTGTCTCTCTACCTACCTACCTACCTGTCTGCCTGTCTCTCCAGGTGTGTGGGGTCCTGGAGAGTCTGGAGCAGGAGTACCGCAGGGAGGAGGACTGGTGTGGAGGTGGAGAGAGACAGCCAGAGCAACTCATGCCGCTCATCAACAAACACATGGAGCAGAAGGAGGCGTTCCTGAAGGTGAGGAGAGCTGAAAAGCTTCGTAAACCCCCTCCCCGAATCGTCCAATCATAGCTTAGCATAGCTAGGCGTGGTCTTTGGTGTACATGTGAAAATAATTGATAAAACTGTTTGTCTGTGCTAAGCTGCAACATTAGCATGCTTGGCTAACTAGCTTACAAGCTACAGTAGCAACCCAGGGGGCCAACAGATATCCTATCATTAGTTAACTATATTAGCATGTGGTATTTTGTTTGACTGTATCTAGTAGCCTTGTATAGTCTTCGATAGCTTAGGAGCATCCTGACTACTCCCTAATATTCTTTGATGGTCTTGAACAGTCCTGAATTGTGTCTCTAATTTCATAAAGGTCAACGTGTCGGTGTAATACGATAGGGACCCTAACAGACTTGTTCCCGTGGTAACAGGCCTGTACTCTTGCCCGACGGAACGCCGAAGTTTTCCTTAAGTACATCCACCGCAACAGCGTCACCATGGCGAACATCTCGGGCCACAGCGTCACCGTCTCCGGGGTGACGGGGGTCACCGAGGTCACCGGGCACTCCAGGGTCCCAGAGCAACAGGTCAAAGGTGAACGGACACGTGCACACACAGAAATACACAAGTAATATAGTGTAAATAGAGAAGTACAATGGAGCAGGTATAGAGCCCTGAGGAACGCCACGGTTAACTGGTTTATATGGTTTATATACAGTATGTGTAAAGTACAGTTCACTGATCCAGGTGTGTGTGTGTGCAGGTATACTCAGTGAGCTGCTCCAGAGGGAAAACAGAGTTCTTCACTTCTGGACTTTGAAGAAACGCAGACTGGATCAGTGCCAGCAGTACCTGATGTTCCAGAGCCACACCCAGCAGGTGGACAAAGAACTAACTCATTACAGTTATAGAAGACTGATATACTGACATTTTGGAATTATTAATTAGAACGAACGTTATCACAGCTGTGAGTGGCTAAATGCAGACATTGAAATGAGACAGTACTTGTGTCTAAAGGTCGGGTCACATGACACCTCTGACCTATGAATATCTGCTATTGAAGCGGCCATTTCCTGTTTCGCTACGGTCAATGGAAACCCTGATGTACTATGTTTTTTAAGACATTGCATTCTTTTCTTGGGTATTTTCATTGATTCTACTTTAATGCATTTTCTTGGTTTCAGGCCCTGGATTGGCTGCAGCAGTCAGGTGACCACTACCTGGCCACGCACACATCGCCGGGGGCAACGGTGTCTGAGACCCAAGAACTGCTGAACCAACACAGAGAGTTCTGTGTGTCCGCCAAGGTGAGAAAACACAGACAGACAGGCAGGCAGGCAGACAGGCAGACAGGCAGACAGACAGGCAGACAATCACTTACCTGTCTCTCTGTCTCTCAGCACACGCAGGAAAAGGTTCACCTGCTGATCCAGCTGGCTGAGAGCATGCTGGCTAAAGGCCACGCCCACCGCACAGAGCTTCGGCGCTGTGTTGCCACGGTAGATAAACGTTACCGTGACTTCACCGTCAGGGTGGGACAGTACCGCCACCTGCTGGAGACGGCGCTGGGAGGGTGCTCACAGGTAAAAACACTTTTTTAATGTTTGAATTATTAAGTAAAGTTTTTTATTTGTACACTCACCTTTTATGAGCGTCCCGTCAGGACAATAAGGACTTGGAGCTGGAGCTGATCCCCAACAGTCTGTCGGACTCCGACCCCGAGGTCAACCTGTCCGACCCCAGCCATCAGGTCAGCGACGAGAAGAGACGCTCCGCCCGCAAGAAAGAGTGAGTAGTATTAGTACTAATAGTAGTGATAGTACTAATGCTGTACCTGCTGTGGTAACGTGTGTGTGTTCTCAGGTACATCATGGCTGAGCTCCTTCAGACAGAGAGAGTCTACGTCAGAGATCTGCAGGAGTGTATTGAGGTACACACTTCATAGTACTGCAGTACTATTTACCACACGGTAGCACACAACACCACAAAGTCATGTACGATTCTAAAATACTACAAGCATTACTTCACCAACAGCGCCCTCTGCTGACAGAACTGCACACAACACACACATTCAAACCTTCGTCAGTGGATTATAACTCTTCATTCTATATAAAACATGATACCGTGTAGTACTACATCATAGTGGATAGTATTTCCTAAGTTACACCATCTCCTGCTGCAGACGTACCTGTGGGAGATGACGAGCGGCTCAGAGGACGTCCCACCTGGTCTCACCAACAAGGACGACATCGTGTTCGGAAACATCCAGGACATCTACGAGTTCCACAACAGGTACTGCAAAATATACTGCAATACATGTACTACAGTAGGAAACACCCAGGACATCTACTGGATATACACAATATGCAATATTTACTATGCATAACCAGAAGTAGTACTACAGTAGGTTCTACAGTACTACACAAGCAAACAGCATACCCATGTGCTGAAAGGTGCACCACTCCAGAGCTACAGTACATACAGTGTACTATAATACTGTACAGACAAAGTACAGTCCTCTGTGTTTTGCAGTATTTTCCTGAAGGAGCTGGAAAACTACGAGCAGCTTCCTGAGGACGTCGGACACTGCTTCGTTACCTGGGTAACCGGTTTGTATTCATTGTGATGGATGAAAGATGTAAATTACAGCTGGAAATACTCTGAATAAAACTTCCTGTTTGTGTCTCAGGCTGATAAGTTCCACATGTATGTGACGTACTGCAGGAACAAACCAGACTCCAGCTTACTGATCCAGCAGCACGGCGTGGGGTTCTTCGAGGTCAGACACTCTAAAAATATCTGATCATTTAGTTAGTAACACTTTACTGCAACATGTACTGCAACATGTACCGTACTGCAGTAGTCCATCCGGGACATGAGCTCTGTACAAACTGCCTGTTGTGTCGGCTCTGTTGGTCACATGACGCTATCTTATTGCACAACACCGACTATATTAAACCTGGTTTTACTTATTATTTATATATATGGAGTATTAGAACTGAGCGGCAGCTCGGTGGGTTTGTATCCACCGACAGACGGACGCGTGTCACGTTGGTCAGTGTGCTTGACTTGAAAGGGAAACTGAGACCCGGAGGCCGACTTCAGTGGGTCCACAGCAGCTCAGCTGAACATGCAAACATGTATTCAGAAGCCATGAACACATTAACAGTGCGATAGCAACACAGGTTTGCGGTTTGATTTGTAGTAGGTGGGTGGAAATGGTTCATTAATAATTGGTTAGTCATTTTGTCGTTAACAGGTTTTGTGTGTTTGTGTGCAGGAGGTCCAGAGGAGACATGGTCTAGCCAACTCCATCTCCTCAGCCCTCATCAAACCCGTCCAGAGGATCACCAAATACCAGCTGCTGCTCAAGGTAACAGTGTTAAATGGCTGTTAGATGCTGTTTGTTCCTCCGCTGAGGGTTTCAGCTTTACATCCAAAGCAGTTTACATGGAGCCCAAAGGATCCGGTCTGTACCTGAAGCACATCTGGCTTGTTGTACATCAGTTCAGCAGCAGCAGCCTGTTCAGCTGTTAGTATTTAATGCTTGTACACAGAGAAGAGGTGAGAATGAGATTAGTTATTATTAATATATATATATATATATATAATGGTGGAGGCCAGCATGGCAACTGTGTCCCCATCGGTGTATGGATGTGGTGTGAGTGTCCCCTAAATGTCTGTTTGTCTGCCCTGCGATTGACTGGCGATAAGGATACACTTCGGGATAAGCAGTATATAATGAATGAATGAATGACTGAATATATTTA
>JAVQJF010058199.1:0-10148 GCA_036023855.1 Gadopsis marmoratus
TCCACCAGGAGCAGCACTAGGAGACAGTGGCAAGGAAACACTGCCTTTAACAGGCAGAAACCTCGAGCAGAACCAGAACCAGAACCAGGCTCTGGGTGGGCGTCATCTGCCTCGACCAGCTGGGTCACACACCTCGAGCAGAACTATTAATTAATAATTATGTGAGCGCAAGAAATCTGTCTGTGCTCAAAATACACATAAAGCCAGGATCAGTAGGGGAACGTAGCTAAGTACATTTAACCCAGTACTGGACTTAAGTACAATTTTGAGGTAGTTGTTCTTTACTTACATCTCCGTTTTATGCTTCTGTATACTTTTACTACATTTCAGAGGGAAATAATGTACTTTGCACTTCACGATATTAATCTCATTATTAATACGAAATAATATAAATCAATTAATGAGTGATGATGTAGGGTTATAGATTAATCCACCCAGCAGAGTGTAAAATAGTTTAAATTAGCTCCACATTTACCAGCTGCAACATTAAAGTGATAATCCAGTAATATAATGTATGTTTATCTGCATATGAGTACTTTTACTTTTGCTACTTGAAGTATATTTTAATGCTCTGTTGCGTAAGTAAGATTTTAAATGCTGGACTTTTACTCAGTGTTTTTTGTGGTATTACTACTTTTACTTAAGTGAAAGCTCTGAATGCTTCTTCTCAGAACACACGCTCTACAAACCAGCGCAGACTCAACTGACACAGAAGCTTCAAAATGCTTCAAAAATAGAAAATCATCCCGAGCTCTTACCGCCGCTGACTCGGGTCACAAATCGCGTCCGTCCCTCCGTCTCCCGAGTCCCCTGAGACCCCGAGGGCCGAGAGACAGGGGCCTCACAGATGGGGGAACCACTCACTCCTGAAGTGAAAGCACTGAAATCCTATTGTGATATGAGAGCATTATTAGGAGAAGAAAAGCATGTTATTCTGCTGGCAACAACTTGAACGGAGGACGCAAACACTAAATCACATTTCAGAGCAGGAAACAAAGCGACGAGGCGGCAGACCAACGCCGAGTCCTCTGCTGCAGTTTGTGTGTTTAAGCAGGAATCTCTCCCAGGACTCACAGTTTGGGCTTTAATCTACGTGCTTAATAACTTTATTATTTAGAGACGAAGACAGACTGGGAATCAGTGTGTAAATGTTGGTCTGGGGTATTAGTGCACAGGTCCATGGTGAATGAGTGTGTACTCTTTACTGGCTGTGCTCATTATCTGCCTGCAGCACCTGACACACCCTCACTGAACCAGAGTTATACATCCCATAGAGAGGAGGAGGAGGAGAGAAGAGTTCTGGTTGCTGAACGTCTGCAGTCAAGTTCAAATAAGCTTTATTTAACCCTGAGTGTGCATTCGAGAAGACGGGAAGTCACAGCCAGCAGTGTCCAACCTGTTTAAAAATCTGCCTTTATTTGACCAGATTTCACGTTTCTCTGCTGAAGACTTTCAGTGTTAACATGACGTTTGTCGGGTAAAAAGCTAAATATTCCTCCTCGTTGTGTGTTAGCTGTGAAAGAAATACTACATGACCTACAGAACACACCCTGGTTCCCATTACATAAAGTGCAGGGCATGTTGGCCTGCTGGAGACGTCGACACCGACAGGAACCTCGTTATTCGACATTCGCTTGAAACAACAGATGCTGGTGATTTCGGACTCATGAGGTCACAATCCGCTGGTTTAACCTGTAACACTGTGTTTTCTTTCATATGAAGCTCATCATGAGTCCAGTCAGGAGGACTCTCTTCATTCACACCCCTCTTTCACTCATCCAACCACATTTCGCCATGATCTCCATCAGCCAATCACATCTCTGCTGTCAAGGTTTAAATCTGTTCTCTCGCTTGCTGTCACCCTCCTTAAAATATGATGACGTCGCGATGGTGTCTAATAAAGACTCTTCACATTCCTCCTCTTCATTACACACAGTGTCAGTAAATATTTGTTCACTCGTGCTGAATCTCTCCTGTTTGTTTCCCCTCCAGCTCCACAAATACATGTAAACTAAAAATCACGCCACGTCGCCCGCTCACGTTGAATGAGCTGTCGCTTGCTGCTACAGGCTAACACATGCTAACAGACATGCAGGACGACCTCCCCGCCTCCCGCGTCTGTGCGTCTGTGACATTGAGAAAGAAAAGATGGCGTGAAAAGCCGCTGACTCAAATCCTGCTAAAATCCACCAGGCTGTCAGCGTCTCTTTGTTTTCCGCTTTGATTTGTGCCGAGTCGCCTCTCGCAGAGGGGAGGGCTTCTTCATTGTTTGCCGCGTGTCGCCTCAAGTTACGCTTTCATGAACAGAGGAACACCTACCTCCACATCCCCCCACCTCCTCCTCCAACAGGCTGCTGAGAGGAAAGACACGCACACACCTGCCATTAACATGCAGCAGACACAAATGCACGAGACAGTTCTGCCTTTAAGCCGTGCGTCAGTATTGAGAGGATGTATATAAATGCATGTGTGTGCATCACAGAGCTGTGAGGTCAAACTGGCATCATCTTGAGGAAATGCTCGATGTGGAGGGGAAAAGGCTAGTGAAGGTAACTGTGTGTGTGTTCTAATTTGAGTCAGTGGGGAGGTGGAGAGATGAAAGGAAACTGCTGCTTCCAATTTCCTCCCCATGCAGAGATCTCGACATGACAAAACACAAAGTGCGAGCTCACAGAGGCGCTCGTGCAGTCGAAAGGATCCGAGGCTCTGGAGTAAATTTTTGTTGTCGTTTCATTTTTATTCCTGCGATCAAACGGAGCCTTTCCCGCCAAACCGTTATTTCAGCGTTTGAGAGGCGTTTTATGTGTGTTTACTCTCCACTGCAGCTCTGGCTGCAGATAAATACACCTTAAATACGTGTACGTGCTGGTCGACTGAGCAGATTAACATCCCCAGGCGGAATAATCAGCTTGAACAATATGGAGCTGGAATATAAAACTGTATTTGTCTGCATGGGAGGCCTCTCAGCCGGTAGTCTGCGCTGTCTAAACAGTGCTGTCAGGTGTTGTAATAATATGTGTTGTAATGTGTGAGTGCAATATTCTCAGGCGTTATCATCATCAGACCCCCGTCTGTGCGTCCGCAGGGAAGGAAATGGGCGACATTATGGCAGAGACAAAGACGCAGTGCTGAAATGTCCCGGGTTTAAACGAGGGTCGCCTCACACGACGCCGCCAGCAGCTATCTTCCTGCCATTTCCTAAAAGGAATGTAATTTCTGCAGAAATCAAAACAAAAGCCAAAACAAATCTCTTCTGAGGCAATTTTCAGCTATTTGCTTGTCAGGCTGAGCTTTTAAAGATGCCACGGTGATCAGGCTCGTCCGCAGACAGCAGCTGACATTCACAAAATGCAAACAAATTACAGACGGACTCTTCAGCTGAAGAGAGAGCAAAGTACTCAGATACAATCACAGACTCGGAGCTGACATCACGCGAATCAATCCATCAGTCACAGCAGCGCCACACTCTTCAGGCAGACTTGGCCTTCTAGTTGTAACGCGACAGCTGTGATGTCTCTCGATGCTTGAGATTAAAGCTGCGTTCCAGATCAACGCCCAACTCAAATACTTACGACCTTCTTCTAGATAAAGTGCGATGGGACGCCGCTCAGAGTCGGACTTCCCCCCCTGTGAACTCGACGTCATGAAGAAGAACAATGGCGGCACCCGTAGGCGCACACTGTAGACGGGGAACCATCAGCTGAGAAGGCAACGTGAGCTATATTTACCTGTATTTCATTAAAATAACACATACCATCACAATCAATCAATCCAGAAGTGCCATCAAATCAGATGCGTAATGGCGTCTGTTAGGTCTGTCTGGTTTATATGTGCAGGCATCAGTTTGTCTCGGTCAGCCACGTTGACCCGATCTGCCCCGGATCCACGCAGACCGGGCAGCTCGTACGCCGGGGAGCGCCGTGCTCTCCGACCACACCGTCGGCAGGATCTGCAAAATGTGTGTGTGAGAGACTCTGCAAGGACGCCGCTGGATTACAGCCAAACGCTCCAAAGAAGAGACAAATGTTCATCGTAGCCGTCAGAGTTAAAAAACAGCATACACGAACACACCAACGGCCCTCTCTCTGCTGAGGTCTGGACCTTTAGGCCCTGGAAGTGTGACTTCCTCTGAATCTAAAGGGCGGATGTTTCAGGTCTGTGTGGGCAGGTTTGGTCCGACAAGTTTAAAAAGCAGCATAATCCCCTCGTCTCCTCCTTGTGTTGTGCAGTTGAGCTGCAGTGGGAGAAGACACCCTCTTGATGTGTCGTACCTCACATTAGAGCTTCTGTCGCCTAAACCAAACCCTCGTCTCTGGTGTCAAAGTCCACAACTTTGTACAACAACACACTTTGCATTTCTCTGCACGTGGAAATAATCCAGGCAGGCGAATATGCTTCCCGTCACAATCTAATGAGGACACCAAGTGAGTGGTATCCAAGGAGACAGTGTTGCTCAGCTGTCGCAGCGCTCTGCGGTGGATCTCTGCCTCTGGTTGTGACACGGCGTCCGAGGTGTGAAGGCAGGCGGAGGGGAGCTGAGAGCCGAGCTGTGCTGGCCTCTCTCCTGCTGCGAGGCTATTAGAGTGTTTACAGCTTCCCTTCAGCGCCTGCATTCACACCGACCCGCCACTTCACCCTCCATGTTTTCTCCTCTCGTACCTTCTGCCTGTGATTATCTCTTCTCTGCTGACGTCTAGCATCTGAGAGCTGGATGTGTTTATAGCAGCAGTGCCCCCCCCCACCGTGCCCCTGTGTTTAGACCCAGTGGGAGCTGCTCTTTGGTGTTCAGTCTCAGTGGGTTCAGAAGTTTGGTCATTGGGTTGTCAGCCGCTGTCATCTCAGCACCGTCACACCGCCTGTATCTGCTGCTCACTGACCGCACACACACACACACAGACAACATGCATCCCATTCACAGATAGTGTGTGTGTGTGTGTGTGTGTGTGCAGACTGCAGTGATGCAGCTAAAATGGTGTATTTGATGTTACCACCATTCCTATCTTGCAGCGTTAGAGTCGCGTTGTTGCTTTGGCGGGAGACAGTCACCTTGCTGTGTCCCCTTCTTCTTCTGTGGTGGTTCAATGGCAGCAGCTGGAGGATTAGCTCCACCTGCTGTTTACCTCCATCAACCAATCAGCTCCTGTTCACACAGCAGCAGAGGACGGATTTATATTTGTTATTCTCTGTTCTTAAAAATTGACAGCACTCACTATGTTTCTGTCCACGTTTCTGTACTTGTTTTGGATTTTTAAACTCCTCGTGAACCCCTTCCTGTTTGGATGTTGCCTGGCGACGCAAACAGCAGGTGCAGTTGGAGGCTCTGATTGGATGTAACTTAAATCTGCTCACACAACCGTAGTTTGGTAATGGCCGCTGTATTTACAGTGTGTGTGACTGTAGCATTAAAGCCTCTGGTGGTACACGAAGTGTCCGGCCCCCTGACTGTCAGTGGGCTCTGCCTGTTCCTCCAGTTTCTCACACACACTGTCGCTGGTGATGAAGGGAAATCATTTTAATTGCTTTTGTGTAATTTGTTGTTTTATTTTATATTTAAGGCCAAAAGAGAAGCAGCCTGGTGTTCTGGCGCAGTACCGCCACACAAGATTACAGCCGCGAGTGAAAATGGAAAAGTCGTTATGTTGATTTGAGTCACGGCATTTTAGTCTCAGTTTGTCAGATTGTTGGACTTTTTCTCCTCCCAGGATCATAAAACCTTCTCAAAATCCTGTTTCTACAATCCTGTCTGGGACTCGAGAGTTTCACCAAACAACATTTATTATGGCGTCCGTGTAGAAATGTTCCTGCAGGTTTTGCAGTACCTAAAAACTCTGTGATGCCTGTGGTGAAGCTTTACCCTCAAAGATGTTTGATTCAGAGAGAACTCATCCAGCTGCTGCTGTGATGTTGCCTTCACTGTCACTGCTGATGATCAGGATTTACCATAATCTCTAATCCTAACCAAACCTTAACCACAGACGTGTCAGATGAATAGGTTGATTTTGGGAGGCCGTGACAAATGATGGATTTTGTTGTTTGACTGTGTGATTGGACAGATGTCTGACTTTCAGTGTAGAAAGAGATTCATCTGGAATAAATAAAAGGTCTTCTGTATATTTGGATGTTCGTTTTTCATTTTGGTATCAAAGACAAAATGTTTGTGGATGATTGTTGGAAAAGTCTGGCACCTGAACGTCTCCAAAGTCAAACTGAAATCAGTGTCAGAGCGGCGGCCGGCGAAGACCGGAGACAGAGACACACAGTTCAATGATTTAATTACAGAACAAAAAGGTCTAAAGGCTGAAAAGAAGCACGAGGCAGGAAACTTTCCTGAGGAAATTGTCAAAACTGGAGAAAGCTGCCCAACCAAATTCAAAAAACCACCAGGCTCGGAAACAGAAGACAGACGCCAGCAGGCAAAGATGAAGCGACAGCGAGTGACGGCAGAAGGGCTTAAATATCTGCAGGGCTGATCTCTCTTTGGAGGTAAAGAGCACCTCGAATGGAAAGTGGGTCAGATCAGACAGCGTCCTCCCTCTGTCTCTGAGTAAATACCATAAATGTCCCCATGATGTCTGACAGGACAGACCAATCGGACACAAATCGTTTGACTTCATTTCACTTGTACTTGAAGATCAGAGACGTTTCTTGTCCTTCACGCTGAGGTTACTTATCTACAGCTGAACAGTTTCACTCTTTCCAGCTGGTGCAGATTTTGACCCCAGGAGGCCTCAGGTGCAGTTTAACCGGACAGCCACCTCCACTCTGCAGAGTTCAGGATGTTAGTCTCAGCCAGGTCTCTCCGCTGATCTAGTTGATATATTTTAAGGATTCACAGATAAAAGCCGCAGAGCAGCAAATGCTTTTATTCCCTCCCAGCGTCTGCCTCCCCTCTGTCAGCTGTAATTATATAGCAGTCACAGCATCGGTGCTGGACTGTACCTGCCACGCAGAATACCTGCGTCAGGAAATATTTATGTGTGTGCTTGTGTGCGAGTGAAATAGCTCCTGTAAGGACTGCAGGTCGAGATAGAGGTGAAAAATAATAATAATAATAATGTGCATGTGAGGACGCCACAGATAGACGGGCGGACGGACTATCAATCAAGACAGACAGGTGGATAGACGGGGGGGGGGGCAGGTAGATCGGCCTCACAGTTCTCGCTTCGTATAAAAGCCGCAGGAACACAAGGGCGGTGTTAAAAAAGTTAAAAGAGAAAACCTAATTAATGTTATCTGAACGTCCCCGTGGAGGAGAGCTGAAATTAAATTAAATGAAATCACTGTCTGCTCGGTGGAAGGAGGGAGAAAGTCCCCGTTTACGGCTTAGAGCTTTGTAACCTGCCGAACACGTCTCACACTGATACAGGTGTGTTTGCTGCTGTGTGTGTGTTCTAAACCAGAAGGCCAGAAACCTGGTGATGTTCTTATTTCCTCTGTTAGTGATGAGTAGTAGGCTGCTCTGCATCATGGAGGGCCTCCTGTACATTTTAACACTGTCCTTCCAGACTGAACATGATTCCTCCAGACTGGTCGAACCCCATTTCCTTTCATGTTTGCGTGTTATTTGCTTTAATTTACAGGTTTGGGAGTTATACCATGGAGCTAACCTGTTTTGTTTTATTTTTTTATTTTTTAAAGGGGCAATAGAGTCAAGTGTCATTCGCAGGGAGCCTGCAGCTCTATCAGCAATATGATCAATTTTGGAGGGACTAACGTCAGCATAGGAATCTTCTGTTAGATTGAGATACGGCACTGAAGTAAATACAGATGGAATCACTTCCTTAAATTTAGTTATAGCACTTTCAGATAGACTTCTAGTGTAGGAATGTTTGAATAATGGCGTGTGGTCCAGTAACAGCAACTCATAAATTATTAAATAATGATCTGATAAAAAAGGATTCTGAGGAAAGACTATTAGATGTTCAACATCAACACCGTAGACAAGAACAAGGTCGAGGGTGTGGTTAAAACAGTTATACCCATGTGTCCTGACCACCGGTGGTCATCAGCTAAAGACAACACCTGAGAATGATATCCATTGGGCACAACAATATGTATGTTGCACTCCAGTCCACGTCCTCTGGGACACCAATCATCCAGCAATGCATCAGAAAGACATTCGTCACAAACATATGCCTCTTTTCTCATCTTGGCTTCCTCCTGACTAAGAACAGAAGAGAGACATTTCACGGGAGTCATCACCTTTTTGGGCTGCAGTGAATTCCTCCCAGATGGCCAACGGTATAATAACTCCTGCACCATCACATCAACACCACAGCAGCAGGTGGTCCTTCAATCTGACCTTCAGATCCATCTATAACAGCTTCAGGGAACTGTTCTGCTACAAAAAAAGTGTCAGATATATCCACATCATATTTCTTTGACTGAACCCTGGTAACCACACAAGCAGGAAATATCTCTGAAAGTCCGGGTGTAGCGTTGAGTCAGGGTTGTCCAGTACTTTGGGAACCGGCATAACCTTGTCTCTGGCCAGATCATTGCTCAATTTGAAATCAATTCCTTTTATGGGCAGGGCAGGGAGGATGGCAACATTAAAGAATCCACTGACCAGGGGAGACTGAACATGCACATTGTGCAAAGGGGCTGGAACAAAACTTATCCTGACACCTTGAACAACTTCACATGAATGACATGAGGTTTGCCTTAATAAGGGTAAGACACCTTCTCAAATGAGAAGCCTGCGCATAACCCATATTTTCCTGAAGAGTAGCCTGAACCTCTGTTTTATCTAGTCCTGTAGAAACACCTGGTTCAACAAGAGGAACATCATCAACTAACATCATTCTAAATCCTGAGCTGGGTAGACGAAACAGGAACATCAAGGACTCCTAACTCGATCAGTTTATCAATCAGTGGCGGTTCGTTAATGCGGGGTGCTGGGGCACCGCCCCCTCCGAATATCTAGAGAAGAAATTCTACTTAAACATGATAAACATAAATACATTAGAAAAAGTGAAATAATTCTGAACTAAAGATTGTTTACTTGTACAAATGTAGTCTGTCAGCGCTCTGTCAGTATTCATGAAAAAAAAGTGTATACAGTCTATGATAATACACTTCCTCTGTGGTTTAGCTTTGAACAGCTAGATGAAGGCTACAGGATTGGCAGTAGAAGGCACAATGAAGAGATGACAAAAAACCTACACTGTGCAGGATAATAGATTGTGTGAAATTTTGTGGTGCCTTTGAGTTGGCTTTGCGTGGCCACGATGAGAGTGAGAGCTCCGATAAACCCGGGACATTCTGTGGGTTGGTGGATTTTGTTGTCTCCCTTGATGGAGTGTTGACAGAGAACCTTGAGATGGTCAAAAACTGTGCAGAATGAGCTACTGGCTCTGTTGTGAGGGAACACATCAAAGAAGCCCAGAGCACTGATGATTTTTGATGCATTGAAAACAACGTGCAGGACAGATGTTTTGAGTTCATCCCAGTCATGCAGTCAGCTACAGCTGAGTCCATTGCTACAGCACTAAAAGAGCGTCTTGCTGCCGTCCGTCCTGAGGGTCAGAAAACTCAGCTCATCTGCCAGGCATATAGTCTGTGATACCATACTGGGACACACCAGGACACGCTTCTTCTTCACAAACCACCTCGTCAGTGCCACCTTGCTGCAGGGCGACAGGTTTGAACAGTACAACATAACGTTTCCTGAGGCTGCACTGACCAACACCTTGAAGGCCTCAATGCTCAGTGGAAGCAAGCTGAAGACAGAGCTTAGTCTCAGCTACAGCAAGAAGAGTTCAAAGTCTGTCGTGGTGCTGTGGGTCTATTCCAGCTGTTTATGGTGATTTTTTAAGAGACTGTCACTCTCCTAAAGATCCTCATCACCACACCCATGACTGACCACGGTGGAAGCTGAGAGGAGCTTCTCAACCTTGAAAAGAAATAAAACGTTTCTCAGAAACACCACGACCCAGGACAGGCTGAATGCATCGGCCCTGCTGTCAATGGAAAAGAGACTGGTGACTGAGATGACTGACTTTAACCAGAAAGTCATTCAGAAATTTTCAGCCCAGAAGGAAAGGAGGGTGAAATTTATGTTCAAGTAGAGCTACTGGCCAGTGTTTAGGCTACATTACAATGTAGTTTTTGCTGAGTTATGAAGTGTTGCTTCAGTTTGTTTGTCT